>JAULBZ010006156.1:0-12645 GCA_032360805.1 Neoturris breviconis
GTTTTGAGCCTCCATAAGTGGATAATGTTGATACATAATCGATCATTGTAAGCGATTATCTCAAAATTTTGCTCCAAAACCAACTATTTGGTAGGGTTAAATCTACTAAAATTGACAAAATTCAACAAAAATGAATCTGTACAGAAGTGTGTTCGGTTAACAAACTTGTAATAGATTGGTTTCTTCGGTACGCCGATTAGTTTAATCCTCGATTAAATTGTCTTTTCACGTTATCTGATTGGTAGAAAGTAGTTTTAATCCAGGGTTTATCCTAGATTAGCGTTAATCGGCTTTTAAACAAGTGGGCCCAGTATATTACAAGATGGCTGACTCAGCACTCTCCTTTGTATATTTTATTTTTGAGATGGTCCCTTATACTATATTTTATTTGTTGGAAAAAGATAAAGGTAATCTCCAACTAGTACTTTATTGGGAGAAACTCGCTGGAAGAAGATTTCGCTGCTTTTTTCCCCCCCAAACCTTAGATTTAATTCTCTCAAAATTGTGCATGGTTTAGTCAACTACGAAATTCTCATGAAATTTTATTTAAAAAAATCTTACTTAAAATAAAATATTTTTACTTAAAAACGTTTTTCTTGCAGTTGTTGATTTTTCAAAATCAGTTTTGCTCTCCACTACACTGCAAAAATATATTACATTGAAATATTTAAGGCAGCCTTTACATGGACCCCTAAAACGATCTTGCATTTGATTGGTTTCTTCGGTACGAAAAAGGCCGCCTATGATTCATCATCTGCAAGAACGAATTATTTTCAAGATTTACTTCAATCCACAAAATTTTTTTCCACAGACAAATTATTCATATAAAATAAATTCATTTCCGTATGAAATCAATACAATGAAGCGACCATTTACTGTGCAAGACGACCACTCTGGGGAGAAAAGTGGTTGTTTTAGACAGGTGGCCTTCTTATAGAGTAGAAAATGACCAGAAATATACATTATTGGGAGGGCTAGATAGTGGTTACCGTACTGCGCTTAGAAAACTTTCTAATTTCATTAACTTTTTGCAAATAAATTTTCTTTTCAGTATATTTGTTGCTTTCATTTTGGAAGCTTTCATGTTACAATACTCGTTATCACAAGGAAAATTTGAAGCTGCATTTGAAAAGAAAATTAAAGAGAAAGGCCGTGCAGCATCTACAGTAAAACCGTAAGTATGAGCCAAAAGAACAGTATTATAGCTAGCTAGTTGTCTGTTTTCTTTTGATTGGTGTTTCACCAACTGGAAGCCATTCATTGCAATTTGCAACCAATGATTGAAAATTAAAAAATAAAAAGTAAGGTACAACAAGAAGTAAAGGATTCATCTCAAAACTTTGCTCCAAAACCAACTTTTTTGTTAGGGTTAAATCATCTAAAATTATCAAAATTCAACAAAAGTGAATCTGCAGAAGTGTGTTAGGTCAATGAGCTTGCAATGGATTGGTTTCTTCGTACCGAATTGCAAGTTCATTGACTCAGTACTCTCCTCTGTAGATTTTATTTTTGAAACGCATCTTAAGGGATTCATCGTTTAAGATATTTAATTTGCTTAAGTTTTCTAAAAGACTTCATTTAAATCTAAAAAAAAAACATCCAAATGTTTCACCTTACCTTTGTTTTGGTGTAAGACGCGGCCGCGTCTTTTGTTTTGAAATATCTCATAAATATAGTGGCACAACACGCGCCTGTGCATTTTGCCGCCTGTTTTGCCGCGGCTTTCACTGTGAACATGCGGCAAACCAAGAGGCTGTGTCTTTTACCGCTCTTTTTATCGTATTATTTTGCAGACCAGATGGTAATACAGGGACACCTCAAATTTCCTTATTAAAAACAACCGTTTTGGTACGTTTAACCAAATTAGACAAAAACGAGATGTTATGTTAACGAGCTTGCAGTTGATTGGTTTATTCAGTACGATGAACCTATCAATTACAAGATCGTTGATTCGTCGATTTCTCTATATTTTCTATTATAGTCGCGATAATCGAGGATTTACTAATAGTAGTACCGATCTACAACAACTAGACGAGAATTTTGCTGTGAGTGATTACACCGCAGATACAGGTAATGTATGGTTAACATTTGCGCCAAAGTTTAATATTTTTCTGTATTACTCTAAAAGTGCTTGCTTGTTTGTCTGTCTGTTTGTTTGAAGTAGAGGGAACTGTGTCCTAAAGGTGTTTCGGTTTTAAAACGGGGGTACTGTTATTGTTTGTACCTTATGTTTAAATTTTAAAGAAATTAGTTGAAGATATTTTATTGACCACATACGTAAGTCATACAACGTCGGTACGATGGTAAATAAATGTTTACGACAATTTATCGATGTAACGTCGGTACGGTGGTATATAAATGTTTACGACAATGTATCGATGTAACGTCGGTACGATGGTAAATAAATGTTTACGACAATGTATCGATGTAACGTCGGCACGATTGTAAATAAATGTTTGCGACAATGTATCGATGTAACGTCGGCACGATTGTAAATAAATGTTTGCGACAATGTATCGATGTAACGTCGGTACGATGGTAAATAAATGTTCACGACAATGTATCGATGTAACGTCGGCACGATAGTAAATAAATGTTTACGACAATGTATCGATCTTGTTTGCCTACGTGTATAATTTTCACTATAGAACTTATTCAATGAACCCTCAATTGATTATAGGACCCAATCGCTTGCAAGATCAGTTATTATAGTACTAGGCTTTTTAGGGCTCTGTAACACTGGATCCCCCCCAGTACTAATAGGGTTAACGCCCTTCTTCACAGATCTATTTTAAACAAATTTAGTCAAAGGGTTTTCTGTCAATGAGCTTGTAATTGATCAATCCATTTCAAGATCGTTGACTCAGTACTCTTCTCTTCATAGGTTTATCATTTAAACTTCGTAAAACTCGTACAAAGAATGCTGAATTATTATTACAACAGATGTTTGAAGACGAACTTGACGAAAAAGATCTGTTAGGTGCTGAGTTCTTTGATGATCAACACGAAGATGTTGATGATGATCTCATAGAAGATAATTTAGCAAATAATGAAGAATTTATTCAATGTCCTAGAAAGCTTACCTTACAAACTGTTGATTTGGTATAGCTCCGCAGTGGACAAAAGCCTGTTCAAAGTCGGCGGTAAAGAAGGTATAACAACGTTTTCAACGTTGTTCTAGTGTCTTTACTGTGGACTTTGAACATGTTTTTGCCCGCTGGGTCATATGTATTAATTTCTTAAATCTATATTCAGTTGCAGAGAATTGTATTGAATCAACGATCTTGCAATTTGATTGGTTTATCGTACCGAATAAACCAATTATTAGCAAGATATTTGATCTATTCACCTGTTTTTCGTAATCTTTCTTAAAGAAATTTCACGCAGAATTTTTCCCATATTAAATGTCACCCATTTTATTATTATACTCTTTTCGTCGAATTACAATTATGGTCATAAATTATGCCACATTTTGCACATTTTGATAAATATACACACCACAAGTGAAACATAAACACAGAAAACGACCACGAGAAATGCCTAAAGATTTATCAAGTAGACTTTTGAAGTAGACTTTGGATTTAGGATTTAGGAATTTAGGTCTTTTTTGTAAACTCGTCCGGCAGCCTGGGACTTTTGGAACAAATTCGAATTTTTGTTTCTTTCCTCTAACTGATCAAAATTTAAGGCTTTTTTTGTCAAAGTTGAAATTCCAAATTTTTGCCCAAATTCACTTTTTGCCAAATATTTATGACCTTGATTGTAAATGTTAACAAAGCCCCTATTTACAAAAAATTGGCGAAAAATTTCATGCGAAATCCAAATTTGTACCAATAGCATGTCTTCTTTTTGCAGCGAATCTTTCCACCTTTATTGTCTAGTGTTTTCTAAACAAACACGGGAGAGATTGCTGTTTTAAAGTTTAAGTGTGACGATTTTAGAATTATTACCCCCTAAATAATTTGAAGGAAACCAAAGAATGATCGTTAATATTACGAAGACGGGTGTTTATCACAAAAGAACTGGATATTAAAGCAGCCTTTACATGGACCCCTAAACGAGTTTCATCCTAAACGAGCTTGCAATTGACTGGTTTCTTCGGTACCATCGTTTAGGGAGAAACTCATTTAGGGGCCCATGCAAAGGCAACCTAAGTTGTAAATAATAGTTTGCTTTATAGCTTCAATATAATTTATCTTTATAGTAATATATCTTTTTTAAAAAGAAAAAAATAATAGTTCCATTGAGAAGTAACTCTCCAAAATGATGTATATGTATATACACAGTGTGAAAGCCAACTGAATACGGACCGGTATAATCCCGACCTGTATATGGATGACAATACACAGGCCGGATACGGAGACGTACTGGTCCGTAATCAGCAGTTTTCGGTGCTGTGATATTTAGTTAGTTGATATATTTCAAGCCTGAAAACAACTGCCGAATATCGACTATTGTTACGATGTGCTATTTTAAAAGTAAAGCAGCCGGCGCAAGAGTTCAGAACAACGTCGAAACAACATCATCAGCTTAGTATTGACGTTTTTCTACATTGTTCCGACGTTATGTGCCGGCGGGTAATCCAATTGTGAGCCTTCTATGAATAGTAAGTAGCGCAGATGTCGCTAAAGTTTATACTTAAAAAAAGTTAATTCTACAATTTGTGTATTTTGTTCTTTTTTTAAATTTTCTAATTCATTTAATACACTTTTATTTTATATTATACTAGGCTGGAGATTTTGACAATTTTTTTATCGTAATTATATTTTTCTTTGTTCTTCAACAGACTGTTTCGTAGCCTTTCAAACGCTCTGAAAAGGAAAGGCTACGAAGCGCGGCGAAATGACAGGCGAGGTAGTTTCCAGAACTTCCCGTTCCCATTTATGCAGTTCCGATTTAGTTCCGTTTCTGTCGATTCTGGTAAAACTACGACTACAGTCTAACTGTTGGTTTTCGCTTGATTGGCTTCTAAGTTCACTTAGGGACCGTCTCAAAATTTCGCTCCAAAACCAACTTCTTTGGGCTAAATAAACTAAAATTGACAAAATTCAATTAGATATTGCAATGAGCTTGCAATGGATATTCTTCGGTACGAAGAAACCAATCCATTACAAGATCATTGACTCAATACTCTCCTCTGTAGGTTTTATTTTTGAGATGCTCCCTTAGTGTTTTACTATTTTTCTTTCACGTAGAGCTTTGATATTTGATTTGATCTTTTTGGTGTTGATTTGATTTGTTTCGTGATCGTTGTTTTGTTCGTAAATTGCTTTCGTTCGTCAGAACTTTTGTAATGGTGCGTGAGTTTTCGTATTATGAATTGGTTAATAGCGAGACCTCCTAGACGAGTTGGCAATGATAGAAGTTGCCTCTCAAAAAGGATGTAAATTGATAGAGATATCTGGTATTGTTCGAATTAAGTAATTTAGTTATTGGTTTTCCTGTTTACTTCTTCAGTTAATGCAGTACATGGACGTCAAAATTCATTAACGCGAAATGCGTTAATGAATGATAATTTATGCATCATTTATTTAAAATATTCTTGATTCATCTCTTCATTGCGGCGATATAATTAATAATGGTACCAAAGCTACGATGAAAATGAACCAATCATATTTCTGTTACATAAATTACCATCTATCAATGCGTTTTGCGTTAATGATTTCTGACGTCAATATACATAAAAAACTTCAGAAGAAAACAGAATATGTGAAATCTGGAAGAATTTAACATAGTCTGTGGAAGAGGCTCGATTTCCCAAATATCCCCGATTTCATCATATAACCGCGGTAGCTCTCTAAAACGTACTAAAGCAGTCTAATATAACTATGACGTTCACCAGGCAAAACGTGTTCAGAGACCGCTGGAAAGGCGCTGGGACAACGTTTTTAGTATCTCTTTTGCGGATATTGAACAAGTTTTTTGTCACTGTGAGAACATATTTTAGTGTAGCATTATATATGATGTGTAATTATTGTAGATGTATATCTTGCTTTAGAAAATATTTACGATATAACTGAAACCATACTTCTATTTAACCGCTCGAATCAAACTGAGATGAAGTGTTATATTTAAAGAAAGAAGCGAAATTATTTCGAGTTTAATATGCAGTTAAATTTCACGAATATTTTTTTTTTATAAGCAAGGTCAGGTCCCAGTTACGAAAAGTTGCTTAGAATAAACTGAAATTTCAGTACTAAAATTTGCTTAATAGTTGCTAAATGTTTCGATATATGTTCACTTTGTAAAGAAAAATAATACAAAGGCCTAATTCTGGGACTTTATACACCAGGGGTCAGTTGTTCGAAAGGCGATTAACGCTAATCTAGGATTAATCCTGAATTAAAACTACTTTCTACCAATCAAATATCGTAAAAAGACAATTTAATCGAGGATTAAACTAATCGGCTTTCGAACAACTGGACCCAGGTATAAATATATTATACATGGGTTTGTTATGGAAAAAAAAGGTAATACAGCATTTTAAATTGACATGCAAATGTAAAAATTGCATTTTATGAAGTTGCTTATGCTTGTAATTGAGTACTAAAGGTTACTTAATTATTTAAGGTGATACGACGTCAATTTTCTACCAATTTTAGCTTTAGCTAGGAATGTCTTCTTTTAGCTTTGGCGCTTCAAAAATGAATCCAAATCCATCCCCTTAAATATGAAAATCGGATAAAATATGACACGTGATTATATTCTTCAAATCCTATCTTTTATCCATAATAAAACATCAATCACAGAGATCGTAACTATGAGATGCATAGTCAAAATCCTGCAAACGAGGTTGCTAAATATTTACAAAAACCTGCTAAAAAAACGTCAATAAAAATGTTGTTCTGCATAAATTCAAAAGAATACAAATTTGAAGAATTTTTCTAGACGTTTTATCCTTTTCCTTTAGGCAGCATCTCAAAAGTAAAATCCATCCATTACAAGCTCGTTGACCTAGCACACTTCTGTACAGACTAATTTTGTTGAATTTTACCAAAAAAGTTGGTTTTGGAGTGAAATGTTATTCTTTTTATTCACCTCTACTTGATCTGTAGACGCCACCTATCGAAATAACTAAAATTACCATAGGCAACCTAAATAATGGGAATTTTTTTTCTTGACACCTCTTATTTCCGAACAAGATTTTCTTACTCAAATACAGGCCAACGCCATAGACACGACTTCAATATTAGGTCAAACCTATGAATGAAATGAGTAAAATAATCACTATGGAGACGTACGATTTTTGAACATAACTCCAGGCTTTATAGTCTAAAGATATGCTCAAAAATCACTCCTCCGCAGTGATTATTTGCTGTTATTTCGAACACCGCTTTATGTATATGTTCTTGCTAATTTTTATCTCAAAACAGTTTCCAATAAGTTCATATATCACCAATAACTTGTCTTGTAGGCCTGGGAACGAGATAATTTTTATTGACACCACGTTACTTCTTATTAACATCAGCAACTTCGTTAACAATCATTTCCATTGGTTCATCTTTGGGGACCTCTTCTTCTTGTGTTGTTTTTGAAGACTCAGCCTCTTGTTCATTCTTCGCTTCTAGTTTCCTTGTATGTTCAGCTTTGATCTAAATTAAAACAATCATTAAATTTCCGTTAGATGGAAAGTTTCGTGCAAGACATTCCATTGGTAGAAATCAACGTGCAAGACATTCCATTGGTAGAAATAAACGTCAAAACGACGTCAGATCGACGTTTATTAGACGATATAAGCCCACTGAGATCTACGTCAACCCCTTAATATTAGCCACGAATGGCGATAAGTTCCACTTTGTATTTGAATATCAGCAAACTAATTGCGAGTTAGTATTTCTTCGTTGATATTGCAGACTAACTGTGTTTGGATAATGAAAGATAATCAGACGACCAAGCGTCCCACCAATAATAACCATACTTTATAAATAAATCTGTACAAACAATAGTTACACAAGCGTACACCACCGGCAACCAACATATACCCCATAACATACGTCTCCGATAACCAATCCATACACTACGTATGAACTCTTAGAAACAAGTGCACTTGATAAAGACGGGGGCAAATTATAAAGCTGAAAAGTGTGTAAAATTACCTTTTCGTTTATCTCGATTGTTTTCACTTTATCTGAATAAAGGTCAAATACAAATTGGGCTAAGTGAGGCATGTCAGGTACTACATGCGGTTTACAATTTGGTGCAACTCCAGCCTAAAATTAAAAGCAATACATCACAGTTAATATGTGTTATGTAAGAGCTTAATGGATTGGGTTGGAACAAAAACTCTTTTAACCATCTAGGTAACAGGTTGAAGCAATTATTTAGAAATAATAATTTAGTTTTGGGCAGAGATAAGGTGTTACAACATGACTTCCTGATAATCTAAATTTTGTCATATAAACATTTAAGCGTTGTCAAAAAACAGAGGGAAAAATTTACAATTTATTTATTATCACCTCCTGTAAAAACGAAAAAGAACACAAGAATGACCGTTAAAACATCGTGAATACGGGTGAACGTCTACAAAAAAATGTCCGTTAAAATATCGTAAATACGGGTGACAGTCTGCACAAAAAAGTTAATTGCCTTCTTTATTTCGAGTACCTGTCTACAATAAAAAATTGATGACGTCCGACAAATGATGATGATGTCCGACAAATGATGGGAGATAAAGTGTAGAATATTCCTGTTGTAAATACATTAATTAGAGCTATTCACAAATACATAAAAACGACATGTTGGCTACTCAAATAACAATAACAATTGTTATTGCATCGCAACAAGTTCTACTTTGAGCGGCCAACGCCTCGTTTTCATGCATTTGTGAATAAGTCTATATTACTAACTGGTCGATGCGATGGATATCTTTCATGAGGAGCGAGAAGTAATTGCATTGGTCTTGCCATAAGCTGAAAACAAGAATAATAATACGAGTAAGAAATCATTTCCGAAATAAACACAATACATGAGAGGATGGGTAACAAGGAATAGGATATGTTTGGCTTTTTGAATGAGTTTATATTTATAGAATACAATATATTTTTATTCATTTTATTATGATCAAAAACTTCAGTTGATTTACATTTTATTTTTATACATAATCACACTCGTAAGTTCACACTTTAAAATGGCGCTTCATTTGATAGGGCAATTAATCCTTAATTTCACACATGTGACAATTACTTTCGTAAACTTACTAACTTAAAGAGTTATATTTTTTAATAGACAACTTATATTGAATATAAAGAAAAAGTAGCCATAGTAAATAAAAACAATACAAGCTTTGAAAAAAAAAAGAAGATTTTTTTGTATATTTTTCTCTTGCTGGGATCAGAGTGAGTCTAAAAGGTAATCAAACGTTGTATTCTCGTACAATTAACGATTAATAACGATTCGGACTTTACGGTTTATGGTTCAGAAATAACTCTAATTAATCGTTAATTGCACCGGACAACGTCCGAATACATATAGCTACTAATATATAGGTTATGGGTGTAAATAGTAACTTTAGTAAATAGTTTCACTGTATATCTTTTATCCATGTAAAATAAAGAAATAACAATAACACTATGAGACCACGATCTTGCAATGAATTCCCAGTGGGAAAAAACTTGTTCAATTCTAGCGTCTTTACTGCTGACTTTGAGCAAGTTTTTACCCACTGGGTTGTTTTTTCTCTCTATTTATTCAAGCTCGCTTATTGATATAATACTCTTCCGTGTAGTTTCAATATAGGGATCATCTATACGGAGGAGAGTAGTGAGTCAACGATCTTGCAATGGATTGGTTTCTTCTTTCCAAAGCTAAAAATTGTAAAAAAAAACTCTCTTCATTCTTACCTGAGAGAAAGCTGGTCTTAGTTCGAAGCAGTTTTCGAATAAACTAACACGTGCGAACACATATAATCCCAATCGAGCACGAGACATAGCGACAATTAAACGACGAACATCACGAATGTGACCGACTGTTTTCGTTCTGACGAGTGACAAGATGATGTAATCATTTTGCTGTCCTTGGTAACGATCAACTGTAGTAACCTATGGGCGGAATTAGAAAGAAAGAAAAAAATTAACTTCATGTAGACCAACATTTCACTTTTTAATCCAAGTATTTAAAAAAAAAACATTAAAAGACACTCCTCTACATGCGATGTCCGGCAGTTGTTTCTCGAGAGATATTTCGTATTCGGCATTCTTTCTCAATGAAACTTGTTCAATGTCCAAATTAAAGTCGCTAGAACAACGTCATTCAACATTATTCAAGCGGCTGTATTACTGATTTTGAACAAGTATTTGCCCGCTAGGATACTTAAGCAACAAGAACTATGAAAAAGCTATATATACATTAAAGCATGGCTTAGTGTCACATGGTTAGTGTACTACACAGGCTGGACTTAAATCAGAACTAAAGTAGTATCTATGAGGAAGAGTACTGAGTGAACAATCTTGCAAGTGATCAGTACGTTGTTCGTTGACATAACACCCTTTTCCAACAGTCCATTTTAAATTTACCTTGTGTGGTCTTCCCATCAATTCGTTATCGGCACATCTTCTATTAATGACGTCACGTATCAGGTGTTTTTGTCCATTGTATGTAGTTAAGATGGTTATAGAAGAAGCTGGATAACCAAGTATACGCATATACATATATAATGCTACACAGTATTCTGCCTCACCTAAATTCTAGAAAATTAAATATCGAGTTAGATGTATAAGAAAAACGATTTTTCCTCGAATAATTTCGCTTATTTTTTTTACAAATTGGAAACTGAATCACAATTTTTTTTACAAATTGGAAACTGAATCACTCCCAGTGAACAAATAACTGTTCAAAGTCAGCAGTAAAAATGCTAGAACGATATTTCGGGCTCATGGATCGCGTAAGAAGTCACAACTGACGTCACACTATCACATACGACCCCGATTAAAACTAGGTGTAAGACTCAGTTCTCTCATTCTTACCTGATAGAAGAAAGGATTAGGTTCTGATTCACCAACACCATTAAAATTAGGTACATCTATCAATTGATAATCATGAAAGAAACCAGGATTAGCAACTTTAAATTTAGGCCACGTGACAACGTGTTGCAAATTACCAAGATTTTTGTAACGCCAACTGTATAACTGGCATAAGCTAAATTTAAATAGAAAAATGTTTTAAATTATACAGATTAGTGAAGGTTATTATTATGCAGGCTAGTGAGTGATGAGGGTAATAGAAAGCTAACTGGCATAAGCTAAAATAATTTAGAGAAATAAGACGGAAACTTCCATTAGTAGAAACTGACGTCACATGATATTTCTACCATTGAAATTCTGTTAATTTCTTTTGTTAGCTTTAGCAGCATGGAAACCAAACTTTCGGGGGGAATGGAGATTAGGAGAGGACGACTAGAAATGAATCTGTGTGAAAGAGTCTTGTTTTACAAAATAGATTTGAAAAGGTATTTATCTGTGAAGAAGAGTAAACAATATATTCCTTATGAAGAGATCAATTCGTTTAGTAGAGCGTTGATCGTTTTATTTATGCTTCTTTTAATCCACCATTTTTATAAACAATTGTGAAAAGCTTGCTTAAAAACATAAAATTTAGGACAGCTGTTTTTGAGTTGTATCTTCAGAATAACCACTGAAGAGGAGTGATTTTCGATCATAGCTTCAGACTACATTGCCTGAAGCTATGCTAAAAATCTCTCCTCCACAGTGATATTTACTCTTATTTCAACCACTAATCCTTACCTAGGTCTAGCTCTCCCCTGTGCATCTAATTCGACATATGGAACGCCAAGTCTTACGAAACGTGTAAATAATGATTGTTCCATGTTAGAGAATTTTTGAAATGCCATGTTTTTTATAACAGGAGGTAACTAAAAACAGAAGAAAAAACGAACATATCTGAGGTGAAGAGCAAGCACCAAGTCAAAAAAATAACTGTCGGATATCACCTGTGGAGGTGTGTTTTAAGCATATTTTTTAACTGCAAAGATGAAAACTACATTAAAAAACACTCCTCTATGGGTGATGTCCGACAGTTATTTTCAGGTTTAGAGTGCTGACAAATATATGATAGTAACTAACGAGATTAAGCTTATTCGTATTTAAGATTTGATTGAGCATACCGTAATGTCTCAATTAAGCCCCTCCCCCCTCACTTAGAGCTGTAAGATTAATAAGCGACCTTTTTAACACAACCTTGTAATTTCTTTATATCTATTTTTCCTATATTAATTAAAGGGTGCTTTTATCGATGCTTTCTGTTTCAATTCAAGCAAATTCAAGCAAATTCATGTAGATGCTATGAAGACATATCGACTTTATGAATACATCAGAAGATAATCCGTTTGCTCCAAATGTGGAGGACACCACATAAGCTGCATTTGAATTAAACGCCTTGCCCCTTACCCCTCCCCCTCGAATAAGCGCCCCTCAAAAGCTTGTGAATTAAGTGTCCAGGCGCTTAATCGAGACATTACAATAGTAGATGAAAAAAGAAAATGCAGAGAAGAGTAAGTTAATTATCTTAAAACTGATTGGCTTATACTTTGGAAAGAAACCAATCTGTTCCACAGTACACGCTTTTTTTTTATAAGAAACCTAGCGAAGGACCTAGTAGCAAAAGTTTCTTAATTATGACGTCAAAATTGAA
>JAULBZ010006157.1:0-12644 GCA_032360805.1 Neoturris breviconis
ATAACTCGGGTTATGACGTCATATTCGTAACTCGGGCCCGTAACTCGGTTTTCTTAACTCGGGATTTCCGAACCTCTTTTAAACAGTGCTATAATCGTTTTATATAGACACCAAGCAAGCCTCAACATATTGGTTGGGTATCACCTGTGGAGGAGTGTTTTTTTTCAAAAAAACTGTTATATTCAGGCTTACACAAATAAAGTATATATTTACTACAACTAAAGAAGATTTAACAGTAAATAAACAATTTTTTAAGCTAGAATTGGTAAAAAAAAAACTCCAGAAAAAATTATGTGATTTTAGTCACAATGAATAGAAACTTGTTTCGATAGAAACTTGTTCTGTTAGAAAAAATGTGTTACGGTAAAGATAATCTATTTGTCATAGGCATATCTCCATGGTGATGATGATCAACTTGATATTTGGATTCGTATGTAAAAAAATAATATACAGTATATATGTCTTAAAAAAAATAACCATCATAATAATTTTCATAAATTTTCATTAAGTGCCTCCTTTGTATAAGTGCCCATTCTTTTTTATCAATTTTGGAATAACTGCCCAAAGCACGCACTTATTCAAGGAAATATGGTATATACGGTGGCAACAGGATAATCCAGTATAATTTTTGTAACAAAATCATATTGATATTTCAGTGAAATGCAAAATTTGAAAGATTATTCATTTATCTACCTTTGCAGTGTTAAGTGCAGCACCATAGCCAGTTGAAATACCACAACCTAGTAAACATACTCTGTTCAATGGAGCATCTTCACGAACCTAAATAAACAGTACAGTAGTCGAAATAAGAGCAAATAATCACTATGGAGGTGGGGTTTTTGATCATTGCTTCAGGCCTTCTAGTCTGAAACTATGCTCAAGAATCACTCCACCACAGATAATAACAAGTGATCACTGTGGTGTTATAGCCTAAATAAAATTTCTGCTCCACAGTAGTTACCTGCTTCTATTTAAACACTACATATATCAAGGTAAAATAAAGCCCTGTTGACGTCAGACAATTTATCATATAAGATTAATCAAGACACTTTTCTGTTACGATTAAAATCGCAGAACCCATGCTGTTTACACTATAAAGGTTTTTTATATTTTTTTTTTTAGAAAAGGAGATCGAAGGCCAATGCAATGACTCCAAAAAACATTTTGAATATACTGATTAGTTAATATCTTACGATAAATCATAAAAGTCGTAAAAATCATATAAGATTAATCTTAGGGAGTGAGATATGTCTGATTTTTTTTACACACCATTAATCGTATGACAAATCGTCCATAAGATTCATATTGATGGTCACGAAAATGAAGCTTTTTATCTTATATAGTTACAAACATAATCAACGTACAGTACTCATTCACCATGCTATCTTTGCTCGAGTCTGAGCTTGTGTAATTTTGCATCATTTTGTGCTTTCTATTTCATTTTGTGCTTTCTCGTCCCGAAGAAACCAATCAATTGCAAGCTCATTGACTTAACACTCTTCATCATAGTTTACTTTTTCTCAAAATTATTGAATTTTACTTTTTTAAAGCTGCTAAGGTATCTGCTTTTGGTAACGAATTTTGGAGATGGCTCCTTATGCGATCTGAGGATATTGACTTTGTGCTCTATTAGTAAGCATTAAAAATCATAACAAAGGTCCGAATGAATAGAATTAAACGAACATTTCTATTACGGAATTTGTCATGTGGTGTATTCAAATTCCGTAATAGAAATGTTCGTTTAACCCTATTCATTCGGACTATTTTTATGATTTTTAATGCTTACTAATAGAACACGAAGTCAATATCCTCAGATCGCATAACGCTATGGTAATGAATACAGTGCCTCATATAGAGACAAGTAAATAATGCAACTTTGAATGACCAAATTGCAGGCTTTTTATTATAAATCTTACTATGCAATGTAGTGACATTAGTAGGTGCTGCAATAGGTATTTTCTTTTTAGAAAACTCTAAATAACCGATTCCAAAACTTTAATTTTAATTTTACTTCAAAGCACTCTTCCCATAGATGCTATCAAACAGCTATTATAATGAAGCTTGCATTCAGTTCATTCTCTCTCCATTTTAATGACACCTGAAGTTGCTGAGTAGTGATGAGTTTAATGTAAGAAGCATGTCAAAATATTCTCCTTTTGATTCTTTAAAATATGATCTGCTGTATTTAATTAATAAGTTATTTTTTTAATTAATTAATTAATTAATTAATTAATTAATTAATTAATTAGTTTATTCAATTCTAATCTTTTCTTAAGCGTTCAATAATTGCTTGCGAAGCAGCATTGGACATTTATTGGCAACAATTTCTGGTCTGCAGAGAAAGAAACCCAGCGGATTTAAGCTTGTTTCTAGAACCTTTTCTGCGAGAAATAAACTACAACCTATCACATAGATTATGAGACATTTTACGAATTTTAGCAAACAATGCACACCACAAGTAAAACGTAAATGCTGAAAATGACCACTAGAATTCCCTAGAGATTTATCTCAGATATTTGTCAAGTAGACTTAAGACTCTACAAATTCGAAACATTTTGTTGCTTCTTACAGTACACAGGCTCCTGATACAAATGCAACTGTTTGTGTAGTTCGTCTTGCTAATCAAAATTTAGTTATTTTTATCTAAGTTGAAATTCTAAATATTTGCACAAATGTCACATCGTATCAAATACTTATCTGAGGGATTGTAGAACAACGTATTCAACGACTTCTCGTTTACGTAGCCTCACACTCGCTATCATACCTCCAAATATCGATCATCCATTGTAGTCCACAATACATGTCCATATATTACATATATTACAGATTTCAACCTCTTTTTTATTAATATTCCGACGATATTTCTGATTTTGCAGCGATGTCAATGCTTGCGTGAAATAGTCCTATTAGGTTAAACCAAGGGTGCATTTCTTCACTTTTTATGAAATACCTGAAGATTAAAATACCTAATGCATACAATGTTATTTTAGCATCTTTACTGCTGACAAGTTTTTACGATGCTCTTAGTTTTTGTCTTTTTGAAAGAGCATAACCTCCTGTAATTCCCCAGTTTTTTCATAGAAAGGTTTCTTTCACATCGATATTGAACGGGGGTTATTTTATTATTTATTAGGAATAAAATTGCTCATTCTTGCTATCGTTACCCCCTAGCATTATGAAATTGAACAAACGAATAACTGCTAAGATAATTATAAATACGGGTGTTTGTCCGAAAGGAATTCAATGCGTTTATTGTGAAAGAAACAAACGACAATCAACATAGTCAGTACTTGAAAAGATAATTTATCAATTGAGACATCAATTTAATTAATATGTCGATCTCCATCAGATGGCGTGTCGGTCTCCGTCAGATGGCGTGTCGGTCTCCGTCACATAGCGTGTCGGTCTCCGTCACATGACGTCTCCAAACACACTCGATTTATGTTATTGGGAAGTCCATTAAGCAAACGTTACTGATAATTTGAAATAAAAGATTTGATGCTTTTCAATGGAATATCAAAAGGTTAATCAAATCACACCGACGAAGGAGTGTGATTTATTAAAACGCATCGCTGTCTCTCTGGTTCGCTGGCTGGCTGGCTGGCATCATTTATTTGCAAAATGACGTAATGCAAAATCTTGTTTTGAGGTTAGCCTCGGCTTCAGTCATTTATTTTTAGTGCAACATAGTTAACTGACTAAAAACGCTGATGATAAAAAAGTTTGACAGATATGAGAAAATGTAATTTTTAAATCAATCTCGTTCCCAGGCTTCTTGCCTTTACGAAACACGGAAGAGCAGCAAAGAAAGCCCTGGCCTCTTCCGGTGCTTCGAACAGGCAAGAAGCCCTGGGAACGAGGTTGTTTGTCAATTTATTTAGGTTTTTTTTGAATAACCTTTTATTCTAATCTTTAAATATAAAAATATCGTTTTAGAGTAGTTTAGATAATTTTCTTTAAAATGTATTATTGGTCAGTATTGTGGTGGTTGATAAATGTACAAACTATACTACGCCCAGTTTGTAAAATTACAAAACTGCGCGAAAACCTAAAAACTAAACTGTTCATAAATAAAGCTAAACTGATCATAAATTTGTATCAACACGTGTAACTGTAATACACTTACATAAAAAAGTAATCACAATTTACACGCTGTTGTATTACTAACATCTTCATATATAATTGTTGGCTACATTATCATCAGCTCAGTCAGGTAAATAAAAGTACTTACACTTTTGTTTTATATCCCCTCCACAGATCAGATGTGCAAATGTGCAAATGCATTGCTGCAAATGTTCATTTGCTATTTATGTTTTTCATTGCATTTTGCCTTTGTTTACATGATTATAAGCATTAATATCCCCCCCTCCCTCTTCTTACACTACGGTCCTCTTACTTTGACATAGCCAGGAGATCCAGCAACTCTTTGCCTGCTTTTCTCAATCAACGAGCTACTGCAGCTTTGTTGAGTAAAGCAGGCAAATAACTACTGGGTCTTTAAACTACCTTTGACAGAGTAAGTAGAAAGCAAAAAAAGAGAAACACACGAGAGAGCAGAACAAAATTGTATACAAGTTTTGTAGGCAGAAATAAGATCTTTAGATTTTGCTACTCTGTCTTCAATCGTCATAATTTATTCCATGAAATTTTCGTTGTAAAAAAATTATTCGGGCAATAGTCAATAACAGTAACATAGCTTTTTGTAATTACAAGATTCCATTCTGTTTCAAATAGATAAGGTGACTACCTTAAATGTACTAATTTTTGCGAGTAATAATTTTTGCGAATTTTGGACAAATTCGCGAAATTAAATACATACAAAATTTTCTCCAACACGTCATTCGCACTTCATTTTTGCTTTAAGACATTATTTTTAAATTTGGTTTTGAATTTTATACCCGCTAAATTTGTTATATTTTAACTTATTCGGGAAAATTTATATCCGCAAAAATTTCGAAAACTTATCATTTGGAATAAGTATTCGTGAAATATGATTTTTTTTACTCACGAAAATAGATACATACGAAAATTAGTATGCTTCGGGTACATAAATTCTTGTTATTTATTTCATATGTGAAATCCCAGGCAAAAATAAAGAATTTATTTCTTTCAGTCGAGTTATTTTCTTAGATACAAGAGTATGTATTTATTTTCGCAAATCAGATTTTTTCAGATATTTCGTGGAATTTCATTCTTGCGAATTAGAATTTTTGAACCTTTTTCAAGAGATGTATTTTTGTGATTCATAAGAAAGATAAATGCAGAATGATAAAACTTCGGTGCTATATACTGTATTTTGAATTTTCTTCAGCATATACTTTAATTTTGAAAATCATTGAAGCTTTTTGTGTAGACTCTGCCAAATATACCTCACATTTATTTTCGTGACTAAAAAAATCTTGTTTGGCGAGTACGACAAATTTTGGAAATTTTTGCGGGTATAAATTTTTGCAAATAGTCAAATTGTAAATTATTTTTTGGTAAATTTGTGGAAATTGTTAACATGAAAGAAATTTTACAGGCATAAATTTTGACGAAAGGTGCATCCATAAAGTAGGTACTCACGGAAATTAGACCCTATTCCCCTTGTACGCAAAAATACAATCATGTGTTTTATGAAGTATATACAACTTATGATATCAAATATACCTTCAAGGGAGATATTTTTGTGGGAAGATATTGGATCATCTATAAAGTACATACAGTATGCACTGAAAGCACTGAAAGCACTATATTCAGACTACCCCTCCTTGTACACAAAATGGAATGATGTAATTTTAAAAATAGATATTGCAGAACCATTAACCTCCATCCTTCTCACTTGCGTATGTGCTTGATGTGCGGATTTAGTAGAATTTATTTTGACGAAAATTCCTTTGTTTTTTATATTTCCATACATTTTTTCTCATATGCATAAAAATTTTCTTCTGTAGAAGGGGAAAAATTCTGACATTGTTAGAGGCGAGATCTTGTTTTTGTAAGAACCTTATACCTGAAGTGGATTAATTCCCGCGAGTACTAAATTTCGCTAGGTTAGAAATTTACATTTCACGAGGGTTTATTTTCGTAAATGAGCCAGTACTTATTTTTGCGAATCAACCTTTTTTTTTTAGATATTTTGCAAAGATTAATTTTCCGGAATTAGAAATTTTAAAACCTTTACATACAAAGACTTACCTTTTAAGGACATTAATTAATGCCGGCATAAAAATATGCGTCATAAATGTTTGCGAATCGAAGGTAAAAAAAAACTGGATTCTGGGGAACATAAATGTTTGCGAATCGAGGCTTTATCAGATAATGTGCGACATAAAATTTTGCGATTTCGACCTTTTTCGTAGTCTTACAACATAAATTATTGCGAATTTCACTTTCAATTTTTTTTCTACTAAATGAAACTAATTTAGGTTTGGAATAGATAATAATAAGGTAAGTGTTCAAGTTTATGTACATGTTGTTAGCAAACTAAAAGCATACAAAAAACCTTAGTTAAACCCTTTTAAAGAAAATCGCATTTTGCGACATAAATGTTTGCGTTTATCCACAAATCTATAGATTTTGCGACATTTATTTTTGCAAATTAGGTACAAAGCTGATTTTTGGCGAAATTTAATTTTGTGATTTCGGGCCTAATTTGCAATAATAAATGTCACAAACATTTATGACGCATTTTTTATGCCCGCATTAATTTATGTCCCTAAGGTATTTTAACAAATTAGAAGATATTGGCAAAATATTTCCTATATATATTTTTTTTCTTCTATTGGTAAACAAAAAAAAGACATTATTTCTAAATATTTGGAGGGTATTTAATTTTGCGAATCAGCGATCTTGAAAATATTTGCGAGTACAACTTTTGGCAAAGTCTTTTTTCTCGAATAAAGGCCAAAATTTGCAAAAATTAGCAAAAATGTATCCACTTAAGGTGTGTACAGTAAATAAATTCAGTTCTGTTTATATGGAAAAAACAAATTCTCCACTTACCGAGATCTCTCAGTCATGCTAGACGAGATATCAGAAATTCAGTAAAGTGAAAGTAGTACTTGGATTACGCCAACCTAAGAGCTTTTTCTGTTTACGAACACACTCAAAATGCAAGAGTAACAATTGTAATAACATCAACAAAAACAACAATGGTCTTTCTAAAGGAAATTCTGTTCATATGGAAAAAACGGGGAAGTGTAGCAGGCTTCTAGAAACAACATAATTTGTCTACTCGATAAATTTCCGAGATAATTCACGGGGTCGTTTTCCGCATTTATGTTTCATTCAGGAATTCGTCAAATTTCACAAAATGTTCCAACCAGTGATTGTATGAAAAACTACAATCCCAGAAAATAATCCGGCAGAAAATTATTTGTCACTTTAAATTCCGCGACATGAATATGGAATTTTATTTATTTAATTTTATCTAATTTATTGAAATATTCAGAAAAACATATTTAAATTGATTCATTACACACAACTGAAATGGAATGACAACCCATATCCTTCCCAGTATATTTACTTATATTACCTTCTTGTTTTGACAAAAAGAGTAGGAATTAATTTAAGAGTCTGGTCTCAAATCCTATTTAAAAATTAATTATTATTGCAACACATCAGCATCTGATTACTAAGCAACTACTAGACCATTAATATACAACAATTAAATTTGAACCAATCAAATAGCTGTTTCCCAGTCATGCGATCTACCAAAATAGCATATGAAAAGATATAAAGCATTGGTATAAGAAGGATGATTCAGAGAGAAGATTGACGAAAGAAGACCTTGGTTTGTCGAAAAGTAAGTCATTGCAAACAAATCTTAGTCAGATATATCCGATCTTATTGGCTGTAATTCTATTAGACGTGTGATCATACAACCTCGTTACCAGGGCTTCACGTCTAGAGAGAAGAAGCCTTGCTTTAATTCTATTAGACATGGGATCATACAACCTCGTTCACGTCAAGAGAGAAACCCTGGAAATGAGGTTGGGGGTCATAAGTACCCGGGACATTTTTGTTGGTCCATAACTTTTTTTCTATTTGCTGAAAGTTTCAATATTTTACTGACCAGAATAGTGTAATTTACAGACCAAGTTCATGTATTCTAGAAACGTGTTTTTCCTTGATTATATCTAAATTTTCCTAACTTTGTAAACTTTTAGTCCCAATTCCATAGCAACTCTAAATTGCCTAGGTATCCATTGTCTACTTCCCTTCTGACAGTCTGATTGATGTAAATGTTTAAATAGGCAACTATTTAGGTTAAAAATAAAGAAACACAGAATATGCAAACGGTAAGAACCATATATCTTTTTTTGAGATTGTAACATCTAAAACGGATTTAGGTCTCTTATTTTGACCGAAAACAGTTCTTTCGTGTTACTAAAACAGAATACGACCCGCTTTGTTATTTATGTTAAGGATTCAACGTTTCTTCGCAGCACATATAGTTTTCACTTCGATAATTTAACCATATTAGGCCCAGGCTCTGAGAGCATGACGGTCCCCTTCAATAGTCAGACAGTCTGACAATAGTGTTCTTTTCCGATCAAATCCATTTTCTCATAACCAAGATTGCCATAAATAAGTTTCTATATTTCTTTTGAATTCGGTTTGTAAGAAATATGGTTTCGTATTTTGATAACACAACGTAAAAGACTACTGAATACGGACTCGTATAACTCTGTATTCGGACTGTGTATTGCCACATACGGAGTTATACGAGTCCGTATTTAGCAGACTTTTACGCTGTGTAACTCAACAATGTTTATTGCTGTTAAACAACATTCAACACATAATAATTAATTTTAAAAAAATTGTACAGCGACTTACTTGTTACGTAATAGCGCCTTCATGTCACATTTTTCATAATTTCTTTTCATTGAATTTTTAACTTAAGTTGGATCATTAGTGTGCCAAGTTTCATGATCAAATCTTTTGCATATCACCAGATCTCAGGGAGGGGCCATAATGCAAGCTATGTCTACAAGGGTCGTATATCCAATGCTTAACACTATACATGCTGGGCTCTTTGTGGCTCTTTGTGGCTCCGTCCCTTCCATAACTTTTAATCGGCTAGTGAAATGAAACTTTTCAGTCTAATACACAAGGAACAAAATGATGCTAAATATTTTTTGCTGCAGTCGGCATTTTTCTGATGACGTCATCACAATTAATTTAAATGGCTCATTTTCTTTAAAAACCGTACATTCTTAGAATTTTGATTAAAAGAGTTCTCCAAAAGCTTTTTTCATTTTGTTTGCAGTTTTAGGCAGGTATGTTAATGTTCTTTCACATAGTGTCCGGGTTTTTAGTAAAAATGCTAAAAAATGGCAAAATTTTATTCCGAAAATTCGAAAAAAATCCGGTTTTTAAATCGGAAAAATCGGTCCAAACGAGATAGTCACATGTCCAAACTCATCAGAATAATATATTTTGTGATTTTAAGTAATTTCACCAAGTTTCGTAAAATAAGCATTACTTTAACACGAGTTACGGTAAAATAATGATATCGATTATTTACATAGGATTTCCCACTCGAAAATGGGTGGTTTCAGGCTATGACCCATATCTTTTGATTTATTGAAGGTATGATGGTGAAGTTCGTTTAGTATCTGTCAAATGGATTTATACTAAAAATATGTAAGTTTCAGCACCATCGCTATAGTTGTTCAGAAGTTATTTATAATAATGCGTTAGTGGTCAGGGGCGGAGGGCGGCAGCATATATATGGTTCAAATGGTAAATCTACTTAAATAACAGTTTGAGGGGCAAGGGACGTGCTTGTTAAAATAACTGAATTTTAAATAAGTGTGTCAAGTTTCATGATCTAATATTTTGCATATCACAAGGTCTCAGGGAGAAATCATAATCAAACCCGTATCTACATGTCTAATAGGGTAACCAAAATAACAAGCTCGTTCCCAGCCCCTTTTTGATATTTTCTAATGAGTGATCACTAAGTTCTATCAGAGTTTTCTGAACACTCTGTTGAACAGACAGAGAACAGCCAGACAGATAAAGATTCGTACGACTGTATTAATATATAGCATACTCAATTTTAAACTTGTTCAAATTGTGCGGTACGTTGTGTTTACAATATCCAGTGGAATGATTTAGGATCGACGTTAAAACCGGATATGCGACGTAGTTTTGACGTTGTTACGACGTTTCTGACGTGGTGAACCTGCAGGGTCATAGTTTTTAAAGGTAGATTTATATTAGCGCGGAATCCAAAAAAAAAAATCTATTGGTAGAAATTGTCGTGTGATGTCAATTTCCACCAATGGAATGTCTTCCTTTGGATTCCGCGCGGAATTTTCCGCTAATGGAAACCCACCTTAAATATAGTGCAAAAGCATTATAAATCTTGAATAGTCAGAACATCCTGAATAAAATCATAATTTCTGTAACATATATGTTATATTTTATAACCCAGGAAACATATCAGTGAGTAATAGTGAGCATGAATTTTTTGACTTCATTAATATTGCAGTAATAACTAATTATTTCAATCACGGATTCTGATTGTCATATAGAAATGTCATATAAACAGACACACTTCTAATAAGGTTCGACCGCCAAGTGTTTTAAAAATAACATTTACATTTTGTAAAGTTACCAACTATATTCATATTTTTATTTTAAGAACTAGATTATCAGTTCTTGGGTGAGTTGCGTAAGAAATGTCACATAAGTATCTAAAAGGTACAGTCACACTTCTACTAAGGTTCGAAAAGTCTTTTTAAAAATAACGATAATCATATTTTCATTTAACGTACTAGTGTATCAGTTAATTACATTTCCTTCTACATATTACAATTTCATAAATAACATTTGATTAAATTAGGAATTAAAAAAATATTTTCTTCCTTTGTTTATTTTATATTCTGGTCATACCAACATATCGATCATATTTTTTTTTATTCTGCTGCAGAATAAACCCCTCAGAAATTCAAACAGGACAAGTTGAGTGGGTTAGCATATTAAGAAATATGAAAAATCATTAAAACAAAATCTTAAAAAAGGCGGATCGTTGCCATGGTAACCACAAATATGTCCAAAACATAGCTTCCACTCTGGAGTACATATCTGCATGGTAAATGCATTTCAGCAGTTGAATTTTGCAGAGCATGTTGCTAATAGGTGTAGCTACAAAGTGACTGAGATAGATTTTCCTTTTTTTTCTTTACTGCTCTCCCCCGCAGAGGGCAACATGTAGGTTTTCAAATTAGGAACCTCTTTGTTAATAAAGCTTGATCTAGGTGAGTAGAAAGAAAATCTTTCACTCACTCATTTTGTAGTAATTAACGAGTTGAATCATCCCTGAAAATTTCATTCAAAAAACTCAAAGTGTTCTTGAGAAATTCATTCCACCGTTCAAAGATTTTGGTTCTAAGAAAACGCGAAAGAAAGAAAATCTAAAAAATAATATCATAAAATCTAAAAAAGATTTTTAAAAACGGTTTGAAGATTCGAAATCTATGATAATTTTCTAATAAAAAACTTTTTTCTTCTTTAAAATTTGAAATTTTCTGAGGGGTCTCCCTCCTTAAGACAAAACCACAAACAGCTAGTTGCAATCTTTGTAAACGTTTTAATTGATATTCCTTTAAAGGAGCATAAACAAAATCGTTGAAGTCAACACTGTTTTTCAGCTTTTGAAGAGCCGAAAGTTTACCATAGCTAGTTGGGGTTATCAACGCACAATAGTGGCTCCTCATCCTGTATAAAATAAATATATAAGAGTAAAAATAATATAAAATTTAAAATTAGTTTCGGTATTGAATCCTGTGCTCTCCATATAGTAGAGAATAGAAAGCCCTGGGTGCAAGACTGTGATTATTAATTATATATAATTTCATAAAAATTAAAACCTGTAAAGTAATAAAACTGTAAACAGAGACCGAGTAGCATAAGGGCAAAGTAAACTAGGAAGAGAAAACAAATGGAAAGCGGAAACGATCCGTAACCCCACCGTCACGTGACGTCCCTTTAACGCATGAAAGCATGCTGTTTGGCGTGAAACGTCAAGAACAGTCATTTCGACGTAGATAAGATGCCACGTGCCCACTAGGTGAGGTTAATGATCCTCTTTTCTTCAAATGCATCCATCTTTTTTCTTAGCTTATGTTGATGAAAAATAAAAACTGGCTTTTTCTAATCTTGTCTAAGTGGTTATTTGAACCTAACATATTTGCTGCTTTTAGTACGGTTTCTTTGCAAGTGTTGAAGAAGACATCGTCTATTTATTAATGCAACGCAATGGACAATGTTCCTAGGTGATCACACGTGCTAATGAGACCCGACATGACCGGTGAATAATTGTGGACTTTAAAGTTTTTAAAAATATTACAGTAATCTTATTTCAATAAAGAATCCATGCTTGATATTCGGAAAAGTTGCATCTTTACAAATACAACAATTGCGGCTGACTCTCCTAGTTTTAACGCTCCAACTGCCAATTATTACCTAACTATTTAAAATTAATTTTCATATTTTTAGCATGGCACTAATAGTTATGTTCAAAGTGTTAGTGATATGCAATTTAGCATCCTTGCTACTAACTTCAAGTTCGTTTCATGAAATCAACCATGTTGATGGAGTAAATAGAAATATTATTGAAACCATTCAAGCCTCACAAATGCAATGTGCAT
>JAULBZ010006158.1:0-12643 GCA_032360805.1 Neoturris breviconis
TGCTAATCAAAATTAATGACTTTTTCTCTACGTTAAAATTTCGAATTTTTGCAAATATTTCACTTTGTCCACAGTATTACTAGTAGTACTTAGTTTCTTCCTGTGCTTCCTATACTTAGATAAATAGATAATCCTTCTAATGATGAATGACTAATCCTTCGTTAAGATATTGCTAAATACTTTGTTTTTATTATTGAGCTTCGTCGTGGGTTTTTAAGACGGATGTTCTTGGATTTAACAAAGAGATTTAAACCTCCTTCAAATTAAGAGTAGATTGTGTTACACAAACTACGTTTTACCTTTTTATACGCGACTCGTTTGTAAATATAAACAGTGATGAGTCAGAGCATTGATGACAAGTCAAATTATCGGTAAAATCCGCCAAATTACCATTTAAGTTTTTTATATCATGAAAACATCACCTTTAGAAGCATTACTAGGCTACAATTTGACCAAAGATTATCATTGACTACTTATGTATCACCCTGGCCAGCATTATGCAGAATAAAAAGAAAAGGCTAGGTAATTTATAGAAAGATCTCCTTAAGACCTACATCCAAGAAAAATGAACACCTCGTTAATTCTATTCATGCTAGCCTCGTAAGGGCGTCCTTCGATAAAAAGAAAGAGTTCTACGGTGAGGTTTTAGGTCTGTCTTCAGTTTAAGGTAGATAATATATTGCTCTGCGTAACAGTTTGCAAAAAATCAAATTTACAAAATACGGGCGAAACGGATTAGTCACATAATTAACTTTTTTTATGACATCCAGTAACTTCACCCGGTTTTATGCTCTATTACTCAAACACAAATAACCCTGGATCGAACAGGGGTGTTACAACGAACAGGGGCGTTACAACGATCAGGGGTTTTACAACGAACTAGAGTAATTTATCATATTTATAAATCTTTTTCAGCGAACAGTTAGTAATATTGGAAATATACAGAAATCGTTAATATCCTATTTGCTTATCCATGAGGATGATTTCGCTGGCGATTATATCTATTTTGCTTCCAACAATATTGGCTCACTCGTGGATGAGCTGTCCTCCGTAAGTCATTTACACATTTGGTAAATCTCCCTTTGACCATATAACTGTTGCCGCTCAGAATATATATTCTCAAATGCCATTGCCCAACAAATATCCACCAACGGACTCTCATTAATTCATTAATTCTCATTAATTCATTATTAGCTTTATGAAGTTTGTTTGACTAAATAGATACATGTTGTATAAATGATATGAGTAACCTTTGTGGAACCTTCTATCCAGGTCAGTAATAGATATCTCTACCTCAATATCCGTTGTCAGTTTTAGTATTCTATTGACAACTCCACGTAGGGTTTAATAGTTGGTAAAGAGAATATTTTCAGACATCTATGATAATAAACAAGAAACTTTGAAGAAAAAAGATTCATATTTTTTTCGTCAAATATGACGTCATATTCCAAGTAGCAAATTGGCTGGAACTCAGATATAGAACTACCTCAACCATGAATTTAATCTAAGAATGGTACCAAATGCCGAATATAGGTAATAAAACTCTCTTTGCAATTATTAAACCCTTCTTCTTAACAATATGGAGAATAAGAATCATGCTTATAAAAGTTGACTCTATGTTATTATTTTAGATCATTTATCACAACTGCAGGAAGAGGAGGGTTTCAAAATACAGTTTGTGAATCAAGTGGATCAAATGGTAGGTTATTCACAACGAAGAATTCCGCACTTATATGGACTGTGCTATATATATAAACACATTTTGTGTACGGTCTTATTTCTATCTCGGTTTTCATCCATAGTCTTTCAAACCGTGCATTTAAGTTTTCGTTTCACTATCAAAACATTTATGCTTAATATTATCATCAAGGAAACATGCTCTTTTAATCCCCCCTCACTGCATACAAATATATACAAATATTCACTGCCTAGTCATTGGATTTTCGATGCGTCAGGTTTTGCTTTATTGTTCCAGAACGTTTTGCTAAGTTCTTGAGTTTTTATTTCTTTAGCAGTATTTTGAAGAAAATTGTCTAAGCTTTCGTTGCTTAAACTTCATTTAAGTCATTGTTTTCTTATGGCCAAGTAACGAGGAAGTGATTAGTACATTTCTGTCCAATTTCAGTATTATGAATCAATTTTATGTAATAACTTAAGTCGATGCAACTCCTTTGAAGTTACATTTACTTGTGGCGAAGATAAATACAGGAATAGGCAATTTACATATGCGCGAGCGCAACTTTTTGCATTAGATTTTCATTGGGTTTTCACTGGATATTTTGCAAGTAATATTTTTCATTATATTATCATTAGTTGGTACATTCAACAAAAGGCATTGCCATTGATTTTTCGTGGTTTTATCATTGACTAAAATTTATAATAAAGACTGGATTATCATAGGATTTTTGATGACTAGATTTTTGTAACTAAGGCAATAATTATTTTTCATTGGACATTCATTGATTTCTCATTGACTAAATCTTTTAAATGAATGCATTTTATCGTTTTTTCTTCAAATATATTGTTACCCACTCACTATTTGTCATGGCAGTTTCATTGGTTAAGTTTTCAAAAAATATTGAAAACATTTTATTAGGTCTTCAAAAACCATTAAAAACAATTTTTAGAAATGAAAACAAATGCATTGGCATATTCATTGTTTTTTGTGAAACTCATTGGAAATTCTTTTTTTTTTCATTGGTACATTGTTTATTTTCCAGTAGTATTTATTGTTTTATTTCTTTATAGCTGTAATTACGGAGGTTGAAGCCGGAGATAGATTAAAGGTGAGATTATTATTTTGTATTTAAAATTAACGCGCGGTGCAGATAAGCTCTTGCAGTCTGGGTAGTATTTTAGCATTTTTGACAATATGATATAAGATATGGAATATTGTAATTCAGACACTATGACCAAATTGTCAGTGCATTCTGGAGCATACAATCTTGTCATGGACCCTGCGACGTTTTACGAGCAGTAAGTAGTAAAGAAAAACACCTCTATCAATCCCATCCACCTGGGTCAGAATCAAAAATCTTGTTTCGCGTTACTACGAACTATGTATATGTGATTCTCGAAGTATCTATAGAAGCGTTTCTTATAATGGCAACAACATTGGTGCTTGATCTAAAACTTCAACAATTGAATTTATTTATTCTTTCGAATATCTTCATCTATCTGTAATATATTTCTAAGAATGAACGTTGCGAGATTTTATAATGCGAGTGGCAATGTTTTTAATGTCGATGTTAAATTGTTTTATCCAGTAAATAGTTGCTTATGGAAAATAAAAATCTATCTACAAGAAAAAATATATATTTTACGTTTGTTTTGTATCGTTATTTGCAGGTTGGTTGGACGTCAAATAATCATGCTGGAGGCTATGTAAGACTTTCATTGGTTAAATTTGGTGATCATTGGGGAGAAGGTGCAGAAGAACATTTTCTTGGAAATGTTATGAAGTTTGTGTGTTATGGACATGACAGACGTCTCGGAGTAAATAATGGTGATTGTAACCATCCCTGTGATGCAAGAGGAGGCTGTAACTATCAAGCAGGTAAGATATGCCGAAATAAATCTTTGTAGAAGTGTGTTAGGTTAATGAGCTTGCAATGGACTGGTTTCTTCGATACGAAGAAACCAATCCATTGCAAGATCATTGACTCAGTACTCTATTCTGCGAATTTAATTTTTGATACGGTCCCTAAGATATATAGATTGTTTAACTGAAATAATGTTAAACTTTTATAATAATATTTTGATGGGATATGATTTTGACTTGGAATTTTCCCATTTTTCCTTAGGTTCGGTTAAACACATTTTCTCATAATATTCAAATTATTTTTTGGATTTATATTGCCATGGCTACCAAATAGTTAACAGGGTTTTTCGCTATACCAAAGAAAAGGAATCATGATGACGCAATCAATTATGTGCCGACATTAGTAGAATATCTTTACAGTAAAATGTTTGGAATAACTTGATACATTGCTGTAGCTACCAAGTTTCACATGCATACCATATGTAGTTCAGAAAAACAAACAGGTGCCCTCTCCTGCTTGGTAGAAGTAGGGTGTTTCTTCATTTAGCAATAATACGCACAAATTGAAACAAAATAATCGAAAACTCAATATCGGTCATAAAAATATAATTTATTAGGAAGTTGTTTTAATAAACTTATCAAATATGGTTGTTCATAATAACGGCGTTTGGACGTCGAGTGATCCCTGTTACTCTGTATACCGTAAGATGCAATTATAAACGATTACATATTTTATTTTTTACAGATTTATACGACATTGAGCGTTATGACACCACTATTGGTATACCAACAAATCTTCCAGAAGGTCTTTATGTGTTACAAGCAGCATTGATGGTTGGTAATTCTCAAGCTCCTTACTACAGTTGTGCAAAGCTACGTATACTGAAAGGAAATCCTTCATTTAATTGTCTCTCTCCAAGGGAACCATTAGTATATTCATGTGTAAAAAGTGAAGCTGGACCTGAGTTATCGACCCATTTTTTAAGAGTTGGTAAGTTAGTTAACGTTTATTCCCACTAGGTGAAAAAGACATTCCATTGGTAGAAATTAATATCACACCATGCGTTACGTCAATTTCAAGCAATGAAATGACAGTCATGACATCTGTCCGAATCTAATTTTCTAATTAATATTAGTATTTATGGCAATAGTTAGTCACTGCACACAAAGGAAGTTATTGCATTGTAACGAACGCTTTCATTGTTTTGTGGAAAGGACTATTATGTTATCGCAATCATAAAGAATAAATTACTATCTCTAACAATGCAAGTAATATCAGCGAGTATATTGTAAGTACGACTTACCTTAAGAAAAGAGATATAAAGTTAGATTGCACAAAAAGGAAGTTATTACATTGCAACAAATTTTATTTTGAGCAACCAATCTCGTTTTCATTATTTTGTGAAAAGGTCGATTAAATTTTTCTAAAAACGATGCTTCTGGCAAAAAAAATTGAGATGGTTGCTCAGATTACGTTTAATAATGATAGTTATATTTTTCGGATTATAGGAGCACAACGTGGAGATTTTTGTTATCGTTTTGATGGTGGTATTGGTAGCGTTGATGATAACTTACGTGATGTACCTATCAATGTTGATTGTGATCCACGAATTACCTGTGATAATGCTATCCATAAACCCATATGCGAAAATGAATTTCCAGATATGGCAAATATCAGAGTATGGATGACGCTTTCCTCTTTAACTACTGTATTCCTTCCTTATACCGCCCCTTCCCCTCCGCAACTTAGCGCCCTTTTAGTATTAGCGTACCTCCTAAGGAGAATTATTATAAATAAGCTATGGCGTTAATCAATTGTGTACAAAGTATTTATGCTTATCAACATCTTTTAACCGCCATTCGTTTGGTCTTGTTCACAATGAGTAATAACATGTTCCAAGTCAGCAGTAACGGCACCAGAACAACGTCATCCGACGTTGCTTTAGCGTCTTTACTGCGGACTTTGAACAAGTCTTTGCCCACTGGGTTATTACTTTCCATAATAGAATAAATGTTGAGGCTGGATACACTTTTGTGAGGTTGTAAAGACGAAGGGATAGTCAAATATTCTCAAAAAACATAACCGAACATAACTCAAACTTTGATAAATTGGGAGAATCGAAATCCAAATGATTTCCTTGACCATAAGAAATAATTTGACAAAGTTTCATGTTCCAATTCAAAGTGTAACTTAATTTAGTTTAAAATTTCGTTTACAGAAGATGCACATTAATAATCAATGGTTCAGAGTATGGCCTTTAATTTATTTTTTTCGTTAGGTATATCTCATAACTTTGGTCCAAAGAGATTTAATAGAGTTATACAAAACGTCACGAAGTTTCAAGTCACTATAATGTGCTTCGAGTTCTGGACATTAGATTATTTTTATTCGAATTTTTTATATTTTTTAGAACGGAATTCAACCTGGTTGTATATTCTACAACACCATTCCACGTCCGTTACCTACATGCCATGATGACATCAGCAATCGTGATGAGAAAGGCGTTGACTGTGGTGGAGCATTTTGTTCTGCATGTCCAACAGTTCCATCGAAAGTTATACCAGGCAGTTATTATAGGTATTATAGGTGTACTCTTGCGCATGCCTAGTGACACAAGACGTCAAAACAACGTCGAAACAACATCAAAACGACTTCGTTTTTTGACGTTGTTTGGACGTTGTTCCAACGTCATGCGCCAGCGGGGTACTATTGTTAAGTAGCACACTGGTGGTATTATTTTCTTGAGTACGTTATATTGGTTACAGATGAGGTTCTCTGCTAGATTTAAATAACAAAATATAATCTTACATAATAGTTCGTGCGATAGATTGTTCTTCCAGTGAGCAAGCAACTTCTCATCTTCCAGGGAAGTTAAATTCTAATTTGTTGTTTTAATGTTGATCCGATTTCATGTAGTAATCTACTGTTTTTAAAGTACCCGACATTTTGTTCTCATGAAAACAACTTACAGACATTTTGTAAAGCCATTACCCATTTAACGAATGTTTTTTCAAAGTCAGAAGCAAAGACGCTAGAACAACGTTGAACGACGTTGATCTAACCTCTTTACTGCGGACTTTGAACGAGCTATCGTAAGGTTCACAGTATGAATGACTGTCGGATATAGTCCAGGATTACTCCCGCATGGGACTAGTAGTGGTCACTTTCGGCAGTCTTTATGTGGTGCTTTTAAATAACTTGATTCTTGAATTTTCTTGGTCCAAATCATAGAACATTTCTGAAGGTTTAAATATTTGCATTCATACAGACTCGCTCCTAAGAACTCATGAAATGCTAATCTAGATAATGGTTTGTAGAAAATTATTTTGCGTACGAATTTCAATGAAATAATCAGTATTTTATAAGAAAAGTGCGAACTGCCTACTTGCTTGCTTGTAAAATATAGCTTCATTTTGATTTAGCTCTATCGTACAAGATAATTCATACTGGACAGACGGGAGCGGTGGTAATTTTAAAATAATTACCACTGTGTCAAAAAACATCACGGAGACGCAGTGTTGGCAACTTATTTTACAGTATCCAAATCCAGTTGATGTTAGTTCAAGTTGGGGAGATGCAAAAATTGTTTATACGAATGATCAGCGTAAGTTACCCACAAGTTAATTGAAATTATTTTTGAATTTAGGGAACAGATCAAACTTTCCAGCTGAGACACGGAACTTGAAGGATGGGGTATCGAGAAGGGAGAGTTGTGGATGGGGTATCAAGAGGGGAGAGACGTAGAATCAAGAAAGTAAACCTGAAAACTGTTAGTACCGAGGGGATTCGGTCCCTATCATATTTTGCTACATAACCGCTGAATTACGACAGTTATTGTCCTGACACATTCTAATATTTACTATTTTAGAATGTTATATTAAATATTATCTTCAGATCAGTATATCTGGGTCATAAACTGAAACCACATATGTTTAAATGGGAAATTCTTTGTAAATCATCAATATGTTGATTTGACTCGTAGTAAAAAACTTTGGTCACATGATGACGAATCAATAGTGCTGGAGCCCGGATTCCGTCCCTTCCGGTTTGTGCTATATAACATTTTAACCATAATGGTTATCGTGCTGAAACTTTCGAGCATTTCGAAACAAACTATGGCACACATAAGCTAATATCCTCTTCCAATCAGTATTTCTGGGTAATAACCCGAAACCGCGTATTCTTTTTCGGAAATCCTTTGCAAATAACTTTGACATAAATTGTGTCTGGGTAATGCTTGTAGCATAAATTACTTAAATCATAAAATAAATTTTTCTACCAAGTTTGGTTACATGACGAATCTTTTTCCCCAATTTTTTTTCAAATTTTTAAAAAATTAAATTTTTTCTGCATTTTTGGATGAACATTTTGGTATTTTGCAACGTATTCACTGAAAACTCGGAGACTGTGAAACAATAAGACGTTCCCTATCTAAAACTGAAGAAAACAGAATTACAAAAGCATTTATAGTATAGAGCTCTTTTAATGTCAACTCTAAGAATAACTAACTATGTTATATTATTTGTGATGACGTCATCAGAAAAACTCTGACGTCAAATATATTTGAGTTCAATCTGCCATTGATTTTGTCGATAGCTTCCATAGCTTAAACATATTATATATGAGGGGACTCCCCCCTTCCCAGTTGAACTTTTTACCATATTTCGTGAACAACAAATCGAACGAACTTCTCCTTTTGTGACTCCAAGGGAGAGGCACATTATTTCGCACTCAAAATGTGAAAACAGAATCAAAAAACCTTATTTTGTTTCTGAGATATAACCAATTAAAAATAAGATAAAAAATGGCAATTTTTTCAGATTATATGTTTTCATCAGCAAAAACTTTTACAAAATTTAAATTTTGACCATATTTTTCTAGTTCTTTAGTAAAGAGCTAATTACTTAAATTACTTTTCCACTCAAACCAAAGTTGGTTCCACTTAGCGAACGTTTCACTTAAAGCAAAAGTTTAGTTCCACTTAGCGAATTTTCCATTTAACCGAGAGTTGGTTTCACTTAGCGAATGCTCCACTTAAACCAAATGTTTGGTTCCGCTTAAACCAAATGTTTGGTTCCACTTAAACCAAATGTTTGGTTCCACTCAGCGAGAGTTCCACTTGTTTTGAGTTCCATTTATCGAGAATGTATTTCATTTGTACAGCATTTACTATCACGTTATTTTGCGACCTTGACAATACAGTGGATTCAAATACGGTGAAAATCACATAATGCGTATCTCAAGACAACCTAGAAATCTGCTATGATTATGTGGGTGTACATCAAATCAGACAAGTTTAATGGGACCAATTACATTTCTAATTGACGGATTTAAAAATTATTGAAGTTACATGATTTCTACTGAACACCGTTATTGTATTCTTCATTAATTGTAATAATTATTCTTGTTTGTAGATACAATTTTTATTTTACGACGTGTCGCTTGGTTCGCACACCCATTAGAAAGCCAAACGATTGTTGTAAATTTCAGCGCATCAAATCCAAAATTTACAATCGAAGAAAGCGCCGGTAAAGTTGTATGGAAAGACGACAATATGAGGTTACAGAGTGCGACAAAACTGGAAGTGTATGATGATATTACAGTAAGTAAAATAGTTACTGCACAACATGAAAGACTTAACTTAAAGTGGAAAAACTTGTTTTAAAGTCAGCAGTAACGTCGCTAGAACAACGTTTTTGCACCACCTGTCTTGCTTTGAAGACGTCATCGTAATTGATGACGTCATCAAAATATAATTGTATCAAAATGTTTTATGATGTGTACACTTAAAATTCCATTCTAGAAAGTTTTAACACCTCATGCAATATTGTTCCCTCAAAAGTTATTAAAGGAGGTAAAATAACCCCCTCCCCCTCCCTAATATTGAGGATAAAGGCCCAGTATTAATAGGGTTGCTCAACTATAGTATCCTTTCTAAATATGATCTATTCGAGTCATGTAATTGGTATAAATCAACATATAAGCAACAAAAACTTATTAGAAAAATATGTCACATTGGTTACAGATCTCTATCAACTGTATAGTTTTTAATATACAATACAGAAAGGTTCAAACGATGTCACGGACAAATTGGTTCTGGGAATAACGTTTTGACTTGTTTCTCTTTCAGAAATGCGTGTCTTGAAGCACCTGGCACGAGTGAAGTATCACGTGAAAAATATGCTGTACTAATTTCTGTGGTTGGCCCGTTTGTATAAACACTGTTTGTATGTGTAATGGAGTAGTCACGTGATAAGAGACAGATCTTTTATATTTTAAGAGCATGTACATTTTTTGGTCTTAATAGACCTTTTAATGAAATAATGAAAACGAAGCGTTGGTTATTCACAGTAGAACTTGTTGCAATGCAATAGCTTCCTTAGTACACAAAACGGTAGCTATTACGAACAGTTGTACTTATTTGAGAGATCAACGCCTCGTTTTCATTATTTTGTGATGACGTCTATATGTATGTTTTGTTTGTTATCATCACTGTGGCTAGTGTAAAATATTATCCATTTTATTAAAGTATATACGACAGACAGCATAGCGTGAAATACTACACCATACGAACCTGTTTTGTGTACGGGTCGTGTATTACCATACACATTTTTTGTTTTATAAGCAAAACCTTTATAAGCATTACCAGGTTGGCAATTAACACCCTTATCTTCAAGGTCTCACAAAATACAAAGATTTACGAAAACACAAATGTGTAAAAGAAAGAGTATGCCCTAAAACGTTGCTTAAACATAATTATATGAAGGGGTACCCATAGAAATATTGGGGAATTGCGATTCGAAATTAAGCATCATGTGTAAGCAGATTTTGTGATGATATTATCCTATTGTACAAGAATAAGATGCAGTAAACATCGAAACGTCGTAAACATAACATCGAAACGTCGAAATATTTATACTACTACTTTTATATTTCAATAAATAAACGCATTCGCAAAGATTTTAGTTTTCAATTTACTTTTACTTGATAAGGACTTGTAAATATAAACCATGTATTATTTTTCTGAGAAAATTAGTTTCATGCACCTTACTAGTTTTTAAGATTTAAATTGTGTTTATTTCTTGCGAGTTGTGAAAATGTGAAACTTCGTCAATTTTGATTACCACTAGGCGATATATTCGCCAAATAAACCGAAGTAGCACATTCCATAGGTACAAATTGACGGCATTTGACATCTGACGTCAATTTCTGCAAATGGAATGGCTTTGCATGACTTTCGCAGCGACGTTTTCTCCGAGTGGAAATTAAACTTAAAATTTATAAAACATAACAACAATTTCATTCTCATCATTTCTTTTTTTTAACAACTGTTACATGTTCTGGCACAATATTTTCTCATATAGGTTGTCCAATTTTTACTGTAGTTTTGACAACGCATAACATATTGCGCGCAATTGGTAGTCTCATCCTTGCAACCTAAACGTAATTGAGGGATATTTAGAAGGACTCTCACTGAGCACATGGACGGGGATAAAATCCTTACAAGCTTGTGTATTGGTGTACTGCATGGTGGAGTGATGTCAAAGCAGTGTTGATGTTAACATTTTACAAATCTATTATCGGTAAATTCGTTTTATTTGAAAGATAAAAATTGGTGACTAGGGTTAATTTTACTTGACGGCCAATCCTTTGACTAGTAGTAAAAAAATGTTGTTTAAAAAAAGAAAATCATTCATATATTCGCTCTAAATTATTTTTTGGATTACTTCTTCCAAAAACCAAACCGTCCAAAAAATATCATTCTTCCGCACCTCCTGTTTTTCCTCGATGACGTTTAAAAGTAATGACGTCAACCAATATCAATAATTATGCAACGATGTTAATTACATTTTGGAGAGTTTAGGGTTAATATTCCTGAAGAAAATCACCCGGAAAAATATCTAATCGTTTTCCTAGAAAAAATAATCAGTACTCACCAGGCGGAGGAGCATTAGTTGGAAGAACGCCACCTCCGTTACCATATAAAGATCGTATTCTGTATATATCATTAGAATGTAGCTTCATATTTGCATTGTATGGACGATAGTATGGGTACATAACAGCATTTGTGTTTTGTGTATCGTGTTCTAATCCTAAGATATGACCCAGTTCATGAGTTGCCACCCATAAGTAATTAATACCTAAATGAGAAAATACTGTTGAATTACTGACTGTCTCGAGATAATACAGAGTAGAATGAAGGTTGAAATCCACTAAGGGAAAATTCGCTGCGAATTTCAAAGGAACACATTCCATTGGTGGAAATTGACGTCAGGCTTCACATTTTATAGAATGTTTTCTTTTGGATTTTGGGGATAATTTTTCACCTAGTTGTATTTTGGTGAGAATTGTAATTTTGACAACTCTTCAGATTTATTGTATTTTCTTTTATATGCTGACAAAAGATAGAAAATATTTCAAAAAAAATTCCTCTTGTGGAAAAGGAGAGAAAATCGTTAAAATAATTGTGACGTCATCAAAAATGAACATTTCAATTTCTTAATAGGACTTATTTGATGCTGCATTTACAGACATTTAGCATATAGCTAATCCGATAAAGATTCTTATATTTTATCAAAATATGAAGAAATCTGGAACTCTTCAGTTCTACATTAAGTATTTTTTAGAAATTTTAACCTAAGTAGAATTAAAATAAAAGGTATCAAAAGTTTCACATTATAAAATTTTGGTGAGAGTAGTTTTAAGAAATAAATGAGTAGCACCTGTTGCTACGCCTGTAGTATAATGCTCGTCATCATCAAAATGTAATCTACCATCTGGTGGAAAGAACGCATGCGCAAGAACACCACTAGGTCCGTTAAATGGATATCCACACATTTTTCTACCATCATGATGCCTCAATCTTCCAAAGCTGGAAATAATAAAAAAGTATATTAAACAAAGGGCACCATAGTATAGTGGTTAGTACGTTCCAACTTCATCGGAGTGTTCCGGGTTCAGTTCCCGGTTAGGTGCCAAGGTTGACTCAGCATTTCATCCATACGTGGTCGGTAAAATGAGTACCAGCCTACTGGGGTAATAGGTCAACTTGATCTGGGAATGGAGTGGCGCCCTCCCCTACCCTCGTGGTAGAAGCTAAT
>JAULBZ010006159.1:0-12641 GCA_032360805.1 Neoturris breviconis
CCCCCCCCCCCCCCCCCCCGCCCCCCCCCCCCCCCCCTGGGTGCTAAGGCAGTTTACCATTTTGAGCGGAACAGAATATAATATGGTAGGCGAAGCTGCATGAATGTTTGGAAAATGCGAAATCTGAAAAACAAGTGGACAGTTCATTCAAAACCAATTTGGTGTCTCCCTCCCGAACTATGATATATGTTTTGGATTAAATAGATATAAAGTGTTTTATCCTCGCCTGTTTAAAGAAGCTGCGTATTGATATATTTTGTTGGTTTTTAGCAGCGCGTCGCCACAACTTATCGCGAAACACCGGGGTGTAGTTTCGCGATAAGTAAGTGGAACTTCACTTCCCCAGGCTTCAACCAGATTAAATCATAAAGGGTCATTCAAAATTCCAAACGGACTACGTTTAACATACCTTGGGCACCAAGGACATAGCTAATGTACAGTAGTATACCTTATACTGTGGGTTTCTTTGGAAGCGATGCACTTTAGCTATAAAAAAAGCAACAATCTGGTTTCAGAAAAATTTGATCAATTGATCAAGCTTTCAAACTCTTATGAAAATATCTCATATAGTTATGGATGCTCTTGATAAAGGAAACTATGCATGTGAAGCTTTTATTCATCTCCAGGGCCTTTGATGTATCGTGCGTATGATCATCATATGAAATATCGGTGTTTTGATTATGGAATTTGTAGTACTAGCTATCACTTTTACTTAGGTCCTTTAAACAGGACACCAAATAATTTTTCTTAATTTTTTTCTGAGGCCGTTAAGAAGGGAGAGAGTCAAATACCAATTAGCCAGAAGTCGTTTAAAAAAAAAGAAAACCGTTTGTCGAAGGCCCCAAGCGTAGTCGGTTTCGAATTTTGACTGACCACTAGGTGACAGGTCTCTAGCGATTTTTTATATTTGACTACTTTATGTAGCTAGCTAAATGCTGAATTATGTTTTTATTTCAATTATGTACTTATTGTTATTCTTATTCCCTCATTGGGTTTTAGATGGACCCTTTATCCTCTGGTCGTTTAAATATTTTAGTCAAGGATAATGATTGAAATGGATGAGATGTAAAAAATATATCATCTTATAGGAGGATATGATATGCCAAAAGCAACTTAAATATAATGTCCGATTACTAATAAGTACTATCCTCTCCATTACATATAATGCTACCTTTCGTTTATAATTCTAGTGTATATATGATCTTTTATACTATGTTTTGACCAATTGATAACACAATCTTTCTCGATTATGATACTTTATTTCTATTATACTATTGTTTGATTATTTGGGCCAGTACATAGTTTTATAAGGCTTAGGTCTATGTTACAATTAAAGTCTAGAATCACTTGGTGAATTTCTTTACTAACTGGTCTTACAAAATGTATATACCAGATAGGAGAGTAGGCACTTCTTTAGATGGTAATGTTTTTGATAATCCACTATCCTAGTGGTGGTGGTGATGTTGCTATACACATAAATATGACATATAATGTGGCAACTTGAGAGCAAATATTTATGAAAGCTCTGACGTATTATTTCTCTTGAAAAATGTTATTTATGTTAATTGTATATATTGGTGAAATGTTATTGATGTTTGAATTGAAATTGAAATTACTTGTAGTAGTGATAAGTTATATCTTCTCCCTCAACTTTTATTTAAAGATAATAATCTAGCATAAGTAGCAATTTTGTGCCCAGGCCCTCATCATCAAAAATATGGTGACGGTCAACAGCCATTTCGAATGGATTTAAAATTCTTAGCCTAACTGACTAAAATATATATTTCATTCAAAACAGTTGAATAACGTTTCAATACATTTATGCTAAATGATTATCTTTAAGTTTATCTTAAAGAATTTACATTATAGAGCATATACTGTGGAAATTAAACAAAGTATATATAGTATATCTGGATAACAATATCATATCAATGCCTTTAATTTGATTATTTTAACATGACGAGTAAGCAAAATAGTGGTGACCAGAATCACCTCTCAGAGGATTCTACGTTAAAGAGTGATATTTCAGTTACCTCACAAAATGATTCAACAGAAAAGACTGAAACAGAAAGAAAGGAAAGCATTGGGGGAGAATGTACAGGTTCCTGTAAATGTTCTGATGCTGAAGACAATGTAATAACAAATGATAGCGAAACAAATATTAAAAAAGTTAATCAAATAAATATTGAAGATAATTCAAATAGTTTTTATCACTACTTGTCCATTACTGTTGTTTGGGTATTAGCAATTGTTACACGTTTGTATAGAATTGGTGAACCTACACACATTTGGTAAGTCAGTGGTTGAAATAATCACCATGGAGGATAGATATTTGAGCATAGCTTCATGCTTTTAACCTGAAGCTTTGCTCAACAATCACTGATCCGCAGTGATTATTTGCTCTTATTTCGACCACTGTAAGTATATAAAAGTACTGAATATGGATTAGTATTAGATATAATATATGGAAAATGATGCTACAATGGAAATATACATATAAAATCAGTGAAGTATACATACACTTAATAAATTGTTGTTTTTAGTGTAGGAATCATATCATTTCATTTTTTTTATAGCTGGGATGAAACTCATTTTGGAAAATTTGCTAACCATTATCTAAATGGAACGTTTTTCTTCGATGTCCATCCACCATTAGGAAAGGTATAATATATATGATTTAACGAAAATAAAAAATATTTATATAACAGAACACTTTCTGTATAATATGTACAATTTAATGAACGTAAGAATATTTTCATAACAAAACACTTTCCATATATAATACACATTTTTTTATGCAGCAAGTTTATAAATAACCAAGGCTCAGATTTTACGAAAAATCAAGCACCTGCTTAGGCTAAGATTTATGGTGACTCTTTCTTGTATTGTACTGTATATTCAATATTGAGGTAAATATAGGTAAAATATGGTTGTTGTTGTATTTTTAAGGTATTTTCCCAATGCTACATAGCATACTTCAGGCAATGGCTAATCTTAGGGGCTTATTAGAGGATTTACCATAAGCGACTATCTCCAAATATAACCAAAACCAGTAATTTTAGTAAGTTAATTTTAATAAGCTAAAATGGATTGAGTATGACTAAAATAAATCTGTCAAGAAGAGCATCGTGTCAGTTAATTTCTTCATTGAACGATTATTGATGTTGTCCAGAAAATTAATTTGAAGATGGTTTTTAATATACATTTGGTGATTCATTTGAATCAATAGCAAACCAGTATGGCTGCACCCTAACCTTTTAGTTCATAATTTTATTCTCTTGTAATGAAATGATATCGGTTTGATCTACGATATGATCATGTATGAAACCTTGAAATAACTGCTAGACAACACCTGTCAGCTGAAAACTATACTTAAAAAAAGCACATTCACAGGTGATGTAAGGTGCACATTTCATTATAACTAGACTGACAAACAACAATATCTTTCAATTAATGATCTCTTGTGCGCTATTGAAATTTAGATGCTTCTAGCCCTTGCTGGATGGGCCACTGGTTATGATGGATCATTCCCTTTTGATAAACCTGGTGATCTATATGGAGAGCAAAGATTTGTTGGAATGCGAGTTGTAAGTTGCTTTACCTATATGTACATATATTTATAAGCGCCAAATTTAAACAAAGTGTTTCCAAGAAGTGACAAAAAGTATGGAAATATAAATTTCTATTTTTTGGTTGAAAGCTATTATGACTATTGTTGAAAATTTTAAATCTTCTTAAACTTTCTTAAATTTTCTAAATCATAAGGCCAACGAGTAATAATAAAATTTGATTCGAAAATAAATAACGTTGGTTCCAATAAAAAGTGTATATTTCAAGCCTGAATATAACTACACTTGTGGAAGAGCGTTTTTTGAGTATAGTGTTCAAGAAGCACTCCTCCACAGGCGATTTCCGGCAGTTAGATTCAGGCTTGTATTTACGTTGCAAAGTAATATATATTAATTTTACCAATTTTACTAAAGCTAAAATACATGCTACAACTAATGTGAAGTTAGAATAAATTAACTAATCTACTAGTCCCTAACTAATTGACTCATACACGAACCCTGAAGATAGTATTGTTATCATGTTATTTCAATACCTATAGAAGTTTTCCACCCCACCCCTGCTTATTCCAACCCCTGCTTAATAAATTTGGAAGAATCTCCCTCCCCTTATTTATATGATGCTGCAGAGTAACCATGTATACTGAATTAATACAATATGTACTTGTAATTTTTGTTTTAGTTTTGTGCATTACTTGGTGCATTTTGTGTTCCATTGAGTTATTTGATAGTTTGGGAGCTAACTCATTCACTACCTGCTTGCATCCTTGCTGCAACTTTAATACTATTTGGTAAGATTATTCAACACCCTAACATCACACATTGTATGCTTTCTGCTTAATACATTCAAAGGCAACTTTTTTGATAAATTTAAATGAGGTTAAAAAACCAGAAGGTTGTTATGTCAATGGATTTAATTTCTTTGGTATGAACTGATCGATTGCATGATGAAATGGTCCCTAACAGGAAATTATTATAACCAGTGAAAGATTTGTGTTTACAAAAATATGCAATATATCAAGTAATGTTGTGTTTATTAGAAAATAAGTTAGTTCACTATGAAGTCAATATTGTATTCCATATGAACATGCGAGACTAACAGATACATGTGCACAGTGTGTTTGAATCAAACATTACAAATTTTGATGAATTTAACAAGCGTTTGGATGTGTTCATGATACGTTCAATTGTGTTTGCCATGGTTCCACATCATTTGGTTATGTTTGTAAGCGTTCTAATCGAAAAATGTGTTTAAGACAATACAAACCTGGAAATAACTGTACCTGTACTGTACTGTACCACAGTACCTTTGGAATAGAGGTATAAAAACTATGCTCAAATTCGCTCATTTGAAGCTGAAAACTGGACTCAAAAATCACTCCTCCACAGGTGATGTCCAACAGCTATATTGAGATAGATTCTAAAAAATTGAAATAGTTTTAAACAGCGGAGAGAGGTACTGCGATCAAAAATTGTTTTAGTCTAGGACCAGTGCTTAAAATAAAAAGCAAATAATCACTATGGAGGAGGGAAAATTTGAATATAGCTATGCTCAAAAATCCTACTTTCACAGTCATTGTTTGCTCTTTTAACTACTGGGAAATAAGTATTGTAGTATTTATCTCTTTTTTCTTATAGATCATGGCTGCATTACAATTTCACAATACATTCTTCTAGATCCAATACTAATGTTTTTCATCATGATGTCTGTTTATAGTATTTTGAAATTTTACAGTTGGAAAGATTGGTAAGGGAACATTTCAAAAATATACCGAGAAGGTGTTTAAAATAAGAACAAATAATCATTGTGGAGGAGGTATTTTTGAGCATTGCTTCAGGCATTTTGAATCTGGTCAATTTAGGTTTTTAAATGTAACAAAAAAGTTTTTATATATGAAATTTGAGATTGTCCCAAACTAGCAAGGTTTCAATAAGTTTCAACAATTTTCTATTCATTTATTTCTTCATAACATCGAAAAAGACCAAATTTAAATCTGTTTTGGAAATTTTGTCATAAAAATGGGATGGAAATATTACTGTATCAAAACATATTATCTCAATGTAGGGTGAGGGAAATTGTTGACCCTCATTTCAAGCCTGAATATAAGTGCCAAACATCACCAATGGGAGAGTGTTTTTTGAGCATAGTGTTTAGCTTTTAAGAAAAAACACTACTCAAAAACACTCCTCCACAGTTATATTCAGGCTTGCATTTGCAAATATGACAAAATACACTTGGCCATTCACTTCCCTTCTCGAATCAAGTGAAGTTACCTTAGGTTGTTATCTGATAGAATTGTTTCGTTCCTTTTAGTCCATTTTCATTTGATTGGTGGGGATGGATGTTTTGTACTGGATACTTTCTTGCTTGCACATTCAGGTATCCATATTTATTATTATTATTATTATTATTACAACCATAAGAAAATATTCACTTTCAGTAGAGATAATTTATTTGTGATTACCGTATCTAAAACTGAGACGTTTTTGTATTATTGCATGTGGATCTTTTTGTCTTTAGTGTAAAATGGGTTGGTCTGTTTGTTATTCTTTTTGCTGGTGTAACAACAATTCAAGATTTGTGGGATTTATTAGGTGATCTCACTCTTTCTATTGTAAGTAAAATTAACATTTTTTAGGACCCTGCTCCAGAAGTTTAAATTCTCCGAGCAGTGCTTAGGGGCCATCTCAAAATTTTGCTCTAAAACTAACTTTTTTGTTACTATTAAATCAACTAAAATTGATAATATTCAACAAAAATGAATCTATGCAGAAGTGTGTTAAGTCAATGAGCTTGCAATGGATTGGTTTCTTCGGTACGAAGAAATCAATCCATTGCAAGATCATTGACTCAGTACTCTCCTCAGTAGATTTTATTTTTAAAATAGAGAAGATATAATCACTGTGGAAGAATGATTTTCTGACTTTTTAGCTTGATAAAGCTATACTTAAAAATCCCTTTTCCACAATGATTATCTTATGCGCTTCTAAATCAAAGGTTCTAAAGGGATTTGTTGAAGTTTTATTTTATATACGAATAAATGTTGTTGATATTACTTGAATTCTACCCAGTGGGCAATACATGATGTCAGACAATTATTATTAGAGCCTTGTTAGCCAACACACCTGTTAAAGTCAGCAAAATAACGCTAGAATAACGGTCTGTGAACGCTGTTCTAACGTTATTTAGCTGACTTTGAACAGGTTTTTGCCACAATATTTGAAGTGAGTATTAAAATGTTGAAAGACTCGTACTCACAATAAGGACATTATAATTGCAATCACTGTAGAGGATTTTTTTAGTATACCCTCAGGCTAGTCTGAAGAAATGCTCAAATTATTTCTCCTCTGTAGTGATTATTTGCTCTTATTGTATGGGATGAACTCATAATACCATTGAAAATTATAATTTTATAACACATAACTTTACATGTGTATGTATAGTAGGTCCAAGTGTATGGGCCATTATATTACAATTCTATATTGCTATTTAGATTGACATTATAAAGCATTTTATGGCAAGAGTAATTGGTTTGATTCTCTTGCCAATCATGGTTTATCTATTTTTCTTTGGTCTTCACTTTCAATCATTACCTTACAGGTATGAATGTGATCTTATTTTTGTAGTTACGTGATTGTTGTGATTTTGCATAAAAGCTGTCTATAGTTTGTTTATACAGGCTATATGAAGCACATTTGCTTTGACTAAGACCCATGTTTCAAATCCTTTATTGAACTGGATTATTTCATTTCGAGTATATGCTACTGTAAACAAAACTGTAGAATTTTAAGAATTGAATCCAATTTTAGCTTTAATTTGAACTTGATGTGATTGAGCCTCGACTATTTAACTTTACGAGGATGTTTCATTTTTATTTTACAAATGAGAAATTGACCGAGTTATTCTGACCTATCAGGTTTAAAAGTATCCAGTGTTCCAAATGAGAGCAAATAATCATTGTAGAGGAGTGACTATTGAGCATTGCTTCAATCTAGAAACCCTGAAACAATGCTCAAAAAATACCTTCTCCGCAATAATTATTTACTCTTATTTCAAACATTAGTACCATTATTATCAAATTGAGAAATGGTAAGGTTATGATAGTATCAATGCTCAAAATAAGAACAAGAATTCTCTGTGGAGGAGGGATTTTGGACAGGCTACGAAGTCTGAGGCTATGCTTAAAAAAACTCTTCCATAGAGAATATTTTGTTCTTATTACAAACACTAAGTATCCAACTCTAAAGAAGAACGTTCCTCAAGCCTCAAAATAACTGTCGGGCATCACCTGTGGAGGAGTGTTTTTTGAGTACAGTTTTCAGCTTCAATGCTAAAAACTGTACCTAAAACACTCCTCCACAAGTGATGCCCGATCGTTATTTTGAGGCTTTCTATCAATGATCTTATAATCAACACTCTCCCTCACAGATTCTTTTTTTGTTTGAACTCTGTTGAATCAGATAAACTGTAATATCTTTATAGTGGACCAGGAGATGGTTTCTTCAGTTCGGCATTACAATCTACTTTACATGGAAATAAATTATACAAAGCTCAATTGCCAGCAGGTTTGAATACTTATTATTCAAGCCTGAATATAACTGCCGGATATTACCTGTGGAGGAGTGTTTTTTTAGTTTAGTGTCCAAACACTATACTCAAAAAACACTTCTCCACAGATGATATCCGGCAGTTATATTCAGGCTTGTTATTACATTAATCAAGTCTTGAAATAAGGGGCTGCTTATTACTAATTACTTGTATCATTTCAAATAGGTTTACCCACAGATAGTCTTAACAAATGGTCATTATAGACTACTTTAAATGTGTATAAACATTTGTTCGGTAAAAAACTTTTGTAACTTTTGAATATAGAGAAAGTTATTTGGGAGATTTCATAATTATCTAGAGATATTTTCTTAAGAAATTTTCTCTTGCAAAACATGAATTTTAATGAATCACCATGCTTTAGTTAATTCCTGCCGAAGGCTTATGCCAATGAAGCAGTATATTGTAAAAAGTCTTTAAAAATCCCTCCTCCACAATGATCATTTGTTCTTAATTCAACCACTGTTTGAGTACTGAAGAATGAAGCTCTGTTTTTATAGAACTTGCATATGGTTCTGTGATTACTTTAAAAAATCATAAAACTGCTGGTGCACTTCTTCATTCACATCAACACTTATATCCTAAAGAAAATCCACCTGAACAACAACAGGTAACTACCCAAACCTGAATAAAACTTCCAGACATCACCTGTGGAGGAGTGTTTTTGAGTATAGTGTTCTGCTTAAAAGCTGAACACTACTAAAAAAACACTCCTCCACAGGTGATGTCCGGCAGTCATATTCAGGCTTGTCACCATTAAGGTTGATTTCCACTGGACGAAGAAGGCATTCCATTAATATAAATTCCATTTCTACCAATGGGATATCTTTTTTTGGCTTACGCAGCAAATTTCTTGCCTAGTGGAAATCAACTGGGCAAAATCTTGTTCATATTAAATGCCATTGTTGTTCTACCGTCTTTGAACAAGTTTTTGCCTACTGAGCTTATGTGGGAAATCAATCATTTGTATCTCTGATTTTTCCTACATATATTATTTACATCCTATATCATCTTATATCTTTCTAAGGACCTGAAGGTAAGAAATATTTGCGTTAAGAAATTTTTGTGTACGAAGCCTTCAAAAACTGTGGATTTTGTGAATTAATTTTTGCAGACAGCTTGTATACTTAGAATTTACAGAATTAATTTTGAGGATGAGGTATAGAAGGACAGTTTCCTGAAATGTCTTATCTGAAATATGGGAAATTTGTCTCAGTAAATCTATTTTTTGTGATAAAAAATTTAAATTCCACAAATTATGAAAATTCCGGGAATTTAATTTTCACATTACATGATTTCAAACATCTACTGATGAAAACAGGAAAAATCGTCTATGCTGACTGGTTTAATTTTTCAATAGAAAAGCGACACTCATACTGAGAATTTTACGAATGTGCATAGACCAGATTGTGCCAAGGTCTATAAGCCTGCAAATAACTGCCGGACCTCTGGAGGAGTGTTTTTTTTTAATATAGTTATAAGGTTTGTAGCTAAAACTATACTCAAAAATACTCCACCACAGTTGATGTCCTACAGTTATTGTCATTGTTGTTGAGTTTCTAATGTTTTGTTTTAGATTACTGGATACTCACACAAAGACACAAATAATGATTGGATTGTAAATAAACCAGATAGGTTATATAGTGAGTACAGCAGTTCAACCCTGAAATGAACTAAATCACTTGTGGAAGAGTGTGTATTGCAATACTGAAAACTATGCACTCAATAACACATCTTCACAGGTGATGTTCGACCATTAATTTCAGGCTTATAAATAGGATGTCCAAGCCTGAATGTAACTGTCGGAGATTTTTTTTGAGTAAGGTTACTATACTAAACACTATACTGTACTAAAAAAACGCTTCTCCACAGTGGATGTCAGGCAGTTATTATTCAGGCTTGATGTTCTAGTCCTTTCCATTATCTGTTATTACAGAATAGCTTTTATCTCAGTTTCTTTTCTGTGGCAAAGACATGGGTGGAGCTAAAAGGTACAGGCACACATTATGGGATCAGTTTTCTTATTCTGTCTGGCTGTATATACATTCTTTAACTAATCAGACCTGACCACACATAAAATGCATGCTTCTGATTAAAACTTAAAAGGACATTCTAATAAATGGAACAAATTAGAATAAAACCTCGAATAAATTCCCCATAAAATCTTAGAAATTTAATAAATGCCTCTGTCTGATAATTGCCCCAGAGGAGTATTTAATAGAGAATCAACAGAGCATAGTGTAGAGGGATAGAAAAATAAATAAATGTTTTCAAATAAATCATATATAAAAAATATATACCATCCAATGTTGTGAACATTACCTTTCATTTTTGTTGAGAAATTCAAATGAAATTCAATTCCACGTCCAGGCACTTATTTTAGGTTTTACTATATTTTAAGTGACTACTACAACAAATAAAGGTGTATTAATTACATCCTTTATATACTTCTCTTTCTTCTCAAATTTTCTCAAGTTATGCAAACTTTGGCTAAGTTCATGAAATGGAATGGTTGTTGAAAAATAACTATTTATGAAATTAGAAATTATGAAAAGTAATTTCAGTCAATAAAGCATGTGAAAAGCGAAATAAATATTAGGTATTTTATTGAAAAATCCAAGATTATTGTCATGCAAAAAAACTGTTCAATTTTGAGTTCTTGTTAACAAATAACTTGATTAGAAGTTTTTAAGCAATGTTTTATTTGTGACGTCTCATGCCGTGCAGGATTTTGTCGAATTTTAATCCTCTTTCTGTATATTTTATTCAATAGCTGACAACGATCCATTAGAATACATCCAAGATGGTAGTATTATTCGTCTTATGCATGTTATGTAAGTACATTGATGTAAACAATAGGATTTTGAAATTTGATTTGGCCATCTTCATGCAAACAACAACAAAAACTGTTAAGAAATACATTGTCTTCACCAGTCATCTCTAATAAATGAAGTTATATCTCCTCTGTACGGGACGAATAGCCACTTTCATTACCTATCTCCCTTCTCCGTATGGATGAATAACCACTTTGAGTACCCACCTCCCATCTTCATGCAGGACAAATAAACACCTTGTGTATTAAAGTCCCTCCATATGGAAAGAATGACCATTTTGACTAACCACCTCCATCCTGCATTTGGGACAGAGATGATCACTTTGAGTACTCAACTCCCTCCTCCATGCGGGACGGATAACTATTTTGAGTCTCCACCTCCCTCCTCCATTTGGGATGAACAACCACTTTATCTTACCTATCTCCTCCATATGTGATGAATAACCACTTTGAATACTCACCTCCCTCCTCCATACGGGTGATATATATGTGTGGAGTAGATGTAATGTAAATTGGCATATATTTATTATTGACCTATTTATAATTAGGACTCGTCGAAATCTACATTCACACAACGAAAAAGCACCCCTCAGTACTAATCTGATGCAAGTTTCTGGTTATGGAGAGGTATGTATGTGTTTCTGTTTTGTTATAATGAGTCCCATATAAAAACGAATTGAGATAATGCGTGGGCACTGCTCAAAGTCAGCAGTAAAGAAGCTAGAACAACGTCAAACGACGTTGTTCTAGTGTCTTTACTGCTGACTTTGAACAAGTTTTTTACCCACTGAGAAGGATGATGTTAAGTCTACAACCTTGAAAATAACTGTCAGATATCACCCGTGGAGGAGTGTTTTTCTTGTTCGGCACTCTTTTAAATACAAATAATTAATGTATAACTACAAAAGAGAACGAAAATAATGACTAAGACACAAATATTTAAAGAATTTTAGGTATGTATAAGCGAGGAAGGGTGTTATGCCAGCCTATCAGCAAAATCATCTTAATGGGCAAAAACTTGTTCAAAGTCCGCAGTAAAGACGTTAGAACAACGTTTCAACGTTATTATTATTATCAATTTCTTTTACATGGATGCATTAAAGCCTAACTCTTTGTACCCATAAAAATACAATTATAAATAACTAAAATTAAAAATCGCTATATAAAAACACACATACCATTACAGTGAGACTAAATAAGTATAGCTGATAATATAAGTATAAGATAGTTAAATATTAATTCTATACATTAACCAACACCTTGTATATAACGTTTACAGATCCTGCAGGAACAGTTTGCCGGAACCCATTTCTTTATTTCCCTTTTAAAATTGTCTAAAGATGTAGAATTTTTAATTTTGTCAGGCACCATATTCCAAACCTTCGATCCAAAGAATCTTAATGAATCAGTCCCATCATGTACTGCATTTGCATAAGGAAGTTCAAAATCAGTTTTGTGAACGTAGTTTAGGGCCCTCATAACATTTAACATTTAATGTTGTTCTAGCGACTTTGAACAAGTTTGTGCCCACTGGGATACCCATTTTGCATATTCTCTTTAGCCCAGCCGGCAAAAACCTGTTCAAAGTCAGCAAAATAACGTTAGAACAACGTTCTTTGAACGTTGTTCTAACGTT
>JAULBZ010006160.1:0-12640 GCA_032360805.1 Neoturris breviconis
TTCATCAGTATTGTATCACTCATCAGCTTAGCGTGGCTGACACAGCAGCAATTGAATCCACTGTATTCATCAGTATTGTATCACTCATCAGCTTAGCGTGGCTGACACAGCAGCAATTGAATCCACTGTATTCATCAGTATTACTGATAACTCATCAGCTTAGCGTGACTATCACATCAGCAATTGAATCAACTGTACTCATCAATATTACTGGTAACTCATCAGCTTAGCGTGACTATCACGTCAGCAGTTGAATCCACTGTACTCATCAGTATTACTTTTAACTCATCAGATTAGCGTGACTATCACGTCAGCAGTTGAATCCACTGTACTCATCAGTATTACTGATAACTCATCAGCTTAGCGTGACTATCACGTCAGTAACACTCTGCAAATCACTCATTAGATATTTAATGCATCTGATCATATAATTCATAACGCCAGCCAATCACATGATAATACTGACATCTATTTTTTATTTATGAGGATATATATGAGAATGTCCAGTGTTAAGAAGAAAGTCTTTCTTACCAGAGTTTCATAGAAATTTTATATTTCATTTCAACAAACAATAGGTATGTTCCAAGTTGTAACCAAGTATGTGCACGACAATGGGTTAATCCAACTTCGTGTTGTCGGCAGAGAGACGTTAAAACAACATGATTGTATCTACCTTTGAGGCTCCGAGAAAGTCACTCTAAATGTGACACGAGGCGAATAAATCGCCACGATTTCCATTGGTAGAAATCGACGTCAAACGTTTTGTGATGTCCATTTCTACCAATGGAATGTCTTCTTTTGGCTTTTGCGGCGAATTTTGCTCGTAAGTGGAAATCAAGCAATATGTTGATAAAAGTGAGTTTCTTAGTAACAAATAAATCAATCAATTCGTTATGACAGTTTTTATCTTTTAATAAAGAATACAATAACTTATCTACTCCTCGTTCTTATGAAAGAAAACATTTTAATTTGTCGTAGCTATATACTAGCAGGCTGTGTCATGTAAATTCCGCTTAAAGTAGTGATCCGCTTACAGAGTATAAGTTCTCACCCTTCCAGGTTTCATTTACGACATTCCGATTTTCCGATTATTCCCGCTTTTTCCCGTTTTCTAGATTTAACCTACTTACTAACTAACTATCGTACAAATTCCAATGATGAGAAAATGCTGACACAGAATAAATTTTTGTTACCATGTCATTGCAAAATTTATTCATACAAAGAATGACGTAATCAGATGGAGATAATAAAACATAATTTAACTAATGATGGCAAAGCAGTGCTAAATTACGTCACAATTTGATTAATTATGATTAAAGTGATTAATTATGAGTAATTGATTTATACCTACGTCAAGCATTCTTAAGTGATTGCAAAATATAATTGTTCTGCAATTTATATAATCACGCTATGATTGGTCAACTTTCAATCAATAAAATAAATTTAGCGTTTATTGTAAAGACAACCGCCACTAGTACCGGTGTTCAACTTTTAAAGGTGAATTTACAGTAAGCGAAAAACTTTGCGCAAAAGCCAAAAGAAGACATTCCATTGGTTGAAAATTAACATCACATGATGTGTGATGTAAATCTCTAACACCGGTTCTTTTTTTAATTTTTCGCTTAGTGTTTCCACCCTAACGAACTTCCATTCTTAGCCAGAGTACATCAATTAATATCAATTAATATTCGCAGAAGAGTTGTCAAAAACTTGTTCAGAGTTCGCAGTAAAGACACTAGAAAAAGATTTTCAACATTGTTCTAGCGTCTTTATTGCGCATTTTGAAGAAGTTTTTACCTACTAGGTTGGTATCGATCTTGCATATGATTTGTTTCTTCATACAGAAAGAAATATATATTTTTGTTCTTTATTGCAAGTTTATTAAAAAGAGATTGGTTTGGCGTCGTGTTGTCAAAGCGACGTCTCTGTGGCGCTGATACCACGTCGCGTGTTAACTGAGATGTATGTAATTTCAGTTTCTTTGAAGAATTGTGTGATGATTTGAAATTGAATAACTTTGAATATGAACTATTGTAAATAACTTAACCATCCCTCTTGTCTATCTTTGTTTTTTAACGTTGTATATTTTTTAGGTTTTTAGACTTTTATATTTCTGCCTTGTTATTAAGTTTAATTATGAGAATACATTTTTATTGATCTAAAAAAAATAAATAAATAAAATAAAAAAGATTCTTTGAATCTTCTAAAGCATCGATAATATTATTCAACGTTGATAAAGATGTTGTTTGCGATGCTCAAATGACGCTCATCCGACGTCACATTCACACTGCAATTTCTCATATAAAATATGAAACAAATTACGACTTTTAACAAGCTATATACATCACAAGTAAAATGCAACTAATTAAAACGACCTCAGTAATACCCAAGAGATTAGGGTTTTGGATCTTAGGTCCTTTTGCAAATTTTGATGTTTCTAGCAGCCTAGTACCCAGGCTCTTGGAAAAGAATTTTTGTGCTGCTTGACTTGCTAATCAGATTTTGAGGCTTTCTGCCTTAGTTGAAATTCTATATTTTGACTCAAATGTCACTTTGTCTCAAACAGTTTTGTGTGCGCTTGTGGGTTATATTTATTAATCATTGTAGATGAAATAAATTATGCTGCAAAACAAACAAGAAACAAACAAGACGAATCGTTCGTTGCTCGAAGTAGAACTTGTTACAATGCAATAACGTCTCTTTTTTGCAGAGACTGGAAGTTACAGCACAAAAAAGAATTTATTGCATTGCAGCAAATTCTATATTTTATGAAAAGTCTTCGTTTTGTTTACATCTCATTAGAACAAAATCAAATATTAGATGTAAGGGTGGATTTCCACTAAGCCAATGGAATGTCTTTGAATTTCCTTTAAGCCAAGTCTTTGACTTTGGGGCAAATTTTTTGATTAGTTAAAAAGACGAGAATTTTATTTGTAATATAATGGATTTATTAAACAATTGTTCATCCGCTCTTTTTTTCATCCCATGAAAGCAAACTAATTGAATGGGTGACATTAAATTGCCAGAAGAATGTTCCTTTATGAAAACAAAGTCCATTTAATTTATTAGTACCAACAATAGCTGTGTCACTATCTGTTTGTGCTTCTAAGAACTGATATCAGCATATGTCACTGGCAATACGTCACAGACAGATTAAAATATGTAATGCAATTAATTATATGCGCGACTGCTATTAATTGTCAAAATACATTAGGTATAAAGAAAGACTTGACAATCATTGAATAACAGCAAAGGCGTTTTTTCTACTTCTCGCCCACTGGCTGTTAAATGATGAATCATTAACTTATTTTATTTTGTAGATCTATATAAACAGTAGAAATAATAGAATGATCAAAGGAACTTAAAAAAATTCAAGGAACTTAAAAAGACATTCTAAGAGTGTAAACGGTAAGAAATATGATCTGTTATCCAAGCTTTGTATAGCATGATGATCGAAAGTCTATGAATATATCTATATAGTTGTTTTCCACCAGGAAGAATCTGCGAAAGTCAAAGAAGGCATTCCATTGGTAGCAAGTGACATCACAAAAATCTAATTTGTTTGCGCAATATTAGGTCACGTGTGAATGACTGCTAAATACAATACCGGATACCTGTCATATATCGTCTCTTTATTCTTCTAAAAACCTATATAAGTATACAAGTACATAAGTGTATGTCATTGACAAACATGTGAAAGACATGTGACAGACAGTATTTGGAACATTTTGTTGTACCTTTAGGGATCTGGATTTAAACGATATTTCTTTTTATTGCGGTTATTTAACATACCTATAATTATTAATCTTGAACGAACATTTATACAACAATATTTGCAAAAGACATTGACGTCCATTCATGGGATGTTTTATCAGTTTCGTTTCTTTCCTGATGGTCAACCGTATTTTCCAGAAACAGTTAAACCCGAAAACCCGTTAAACCCGAAAACATGCATTTGTGCCAAGGTTGATTTTCACTACTCGCTAAATTTGCTGCGAAAACTATAAGAAGATATTTCATTGGCAGAAAGTGACAATTTCTTCTTTTATCTTTCGCAGATGATTTTTCGTCCAGTAGTTGTCAACCATTATAGTTTAACATATCTTAACTATTATATTCCAATTCTAGACTTTGATAGAGAATGGACAAAACCATGAGCCAAAAAAGTAAAACAACGCAAAAAACGAAAAGTAAAAAATCAGGATTTGGATTTATGCCAATTTCAGGTTCTGGTCCTACACGATATGTTCGCGTACAACATAATTCATCAAGCAAGTCAAGTTCAGGAACGAAAAAACAAAACACAAACAATAGTAATAATGTGACCAAGACGACCAATAACCAATCAAAAAGCAATAAAAAAGCATGAGTAAAGAACTATTATTTATTGCGTTTTTATTTTAGAATATATTTAATTAGATAATATATTTATATATTTATATAATGCTTTTATAAATGCTTTGTACAATTAATAATATATTTATCAATGCTTTGTACAATTAATAATATATTTATAAATGCTTTGTACAATTAATAATATATTTATATATGCTTTGTGCAATTAATAATATATTTATCAATGCTTTGTACAATTAATAATATATTTATCAATGCTTTGTGCAATTACTAATATATTTATATATGCTTTGTACAATTAATAATATATTTATATATGCTTTGTGCAATTAATAATATATTTAAATAGCGAAACTGTGTTCTAAAAAGTTCCAATGTAGAAAGGTAAATGCTGTAGTGTATGGAGAGAACAGTTAACTACTTAAAAAGGCAAAGAAAGAAGAACAGTTATGGTGTAACAATATAAAAGGAAGACAATCGTTTTAGCAGTAAATAAATTACAAGAATAAGACATGTTCCCCCAGTATTTTCTCTGAGATCAGCTCCGTTTTTAGGGGAGAATTGGAGCCTATAAATCTCTCTCTTGCTATATCAAACACTAAAAAGGCGGAGAGCATTTTCCGCGTATTCAGTGGCATCATGGGGGGAGGCATAAAGTGCTTTTAACTTTTTTTCTACAAACAGAGTTTTATTGGATGTTATCTAGATATGCCCAATTGTTTATTATGTATTGGTGTAACGTTCTGCAAAGTTTCAACATCACAACATGATTTCATCAGAAGTTTCATCAAAAAGTCCGGCCTGAATAGAGTTATATATAAAAAAGTACCACCACATAGAGGATTGGGTTAAGCGAAATTTTTAATTTATGATTATACTTATTGTTATATTCGTATGGCTTCAATACAATTCTGTCAAAATATTTACATATAATCGTAATGACAACGTTAAAAACAAATCGCAAAGTCCCAAAGTCCATTTATGGAGTAAACTCTCCATAAATGGAACCCACTCTGGACTTCAAAGTAGTTTAGCTTAATAAATGGTTGAAGGGACAGAAAGTTTGGTTCCTTTTAGCAAAAGTTTTACTTATCTAGAGTTTCTCGTTTATTTGGGTTCTATGTTTATCAAGGTTATATCTGTGTTTCAATTGATATTTTTTTACCTAAGCAACGCTTGCCATGGTAAGTAGAAAATATTGTACTTAATCAAATTTGATATTTCAAAATGCAATGAAAATAAGCTAGAGTCAAAATGGAAAAAAAAACTCTTAAAAATAGGAACCAGACCTGCTGCTGTTGCATTTTAAATATAATATAACATATGATACGTCATCAAGAATTAAAGTCCTTAGTAAACAAATAATAATGTCAAATTGTTTCTTTGATGGCGGACATAATCGTACCAAGTTTAATAAAGATATCATTAGCTGTTCAAACGTTATCATGGAGGCGGGGGCGGGGCGTGGAATGCGCCCAAACCAGTTTTGTCAGTAAAAAACTTAAGATGCTTACAAACTTAAACACTTTTAAATTGAAATGAACATGTACAATATTGACCATGCGAAGTAGAAACAGTATGCAGCATATATTATTACTATTATTATTGTTACTCGTCTGTTGCTGGCATCATATTTTGTTTAGTCATAACAGTACTTTCATTGTTTTTATTGTTACTCGTCTGGTTATGTTTTGCCACAACAGTACCTTTATTGGTTTTTGAATTGGCTTGTTGATTTCGATGTAATCGAATAGAATCTTGAGCATTCTTGAACGCGAATTTCTTTTGATCAGATTTCGTTTCTTTGTTTTGTTGAATAGATATTTTCTTCATGGTAATCTAAACATAAGTAGTAAGGAAACATTTTGAAATAATTAAATAAGTAAATGATTATAAAAAACAACAAAATGAATTAATGCGCGGCGGGCGAGTTAAAATACTCGAGTTACAAGTAATAATGTAATAAACAACAAGAACTTCTCTGCCATGAGTTATTGTGCTCATGACAAACACAGAGTGAAAGTCTACTGCGTACGGACTCGTATAACTCCATGTATGGGTTGTGTATTTCCATATATACGTATCAGTATTCATTAGTCTTTCACGTTGTGCTAACCGTTAAAGCGGCGTTTACACGCTACGATTTTTAGTTACGATTCGGTACTCTACTAACTGCCATTATGGAAAATCGGCCACGATTTTGAAAAATCTGTAAACGGTTAACAGATTTTTGCAGTGTCGTACACACCACGTCTAGACCATAATCAGTAAAGTATCGAATCGGCCCGATTAATCGTAGCGTGTAAACTTAGCTTAAGGCAATCGACGTCTAATAAACGTCAAAACGTCAACGTCGATTGCACACTGTTACCCAGTAGACTTGTTCAAAGTACGCAGTAAAACCGCCAGGCGTTGTTCTTAACTGTTGCCCACGTGACTACAGATTGACAAGCACAACCCTCATAAAGATTAGTTCCGTAAGTGTAAATCAATGCGATGATTGACATTTACTGTGGTGTATAACTGAATATAGAAATGGAGAAATATGAAGTAAAATATGTTATACTTATTGTCTATATTTTCGCTGATCTGAAAAGTGAACTTTTTTCTTCCCCCTTCTTTCAAAATATAAAAGTATTTTACTTTTTCATATAATACAAAAAAATATTGTAAGATAAAAGCTTTCCTCTTCTTATTCTAACTATCTATTGTAATTTAGCATCGTATACAAACCACCAAAAGAAGATTTTGTATTCACAACAACATGAATGGATAGAAGAAGCATATTCATTCTTTTATATGCTGGTGGTTTATATTTGTAAGAACAATGTTTCTGTAAAAGCTTTTTCCTTCTCGTTCAATGAAAACGACTTTTAATATTTTCTAAATGATAACACAGATGAATACGATGTATTTCCATATTACGCTGTGCAATTCATACGGAATATTTTGATTGGTTAGAAATTTCATTCTGATAATGTGATTTGTTAGAAATCTCATTCTGTAATTTTGATTGGTTAACCCTATTAAACATGGGCCTTTTCGATTCTTGGAGACCTGGGGCAGGGCATTTTGCCCCACCCCGGAGATCTCGTGATCTACAACTGATAATGACGTAACAAGTAAGTCGCAGTAACGATTTTTTGTTATTTTTTCTTTTTTTGTGTTGAGTGCTTTTGGATAGCAATAAACATTTTTGATCTTAGCTTCTAAAATGACAATGGAGGAACAAAGGGACAATAGAAACTTATTAATGGCAATCTCTTGGTTAGGAGAAAACAGATTTAATCAGAATAGACTTAGTCTAAAAAACTGTCAAATCTTGGTGACCTTATTCACCTAAAAAATTACTTTTTCACCACCTGTTTTGATTTTGATTTGATGATGTCATCAAAAACGTCATCAAAAAAATGATTGTGACAAAATGGTTAATATGTATTAAGCTAACATTCTGGAAAGTTTCAACGCTACAGCATGGTTCTATCAACAGTTATGGAGGGGGCTTGAACCCCCTCCCCCCCGGATTGAGGAGCCCCCAAAAAGTTATTCATAATTACATTCGAAGAAAATTTGCGATTTAATAACATAAATTTGGCTCTTAGTGGTTTTAGAATATAGCCTTTATTAAAAGATGTGAAATAGGATTATATTTATTATATATTTATTTATTTATTCATTATTTACAATAGTAATAGTTACTGATTTTATCTAACAATAAAAACAATTAAAAACTTGAGTTTCAGCAGTACAAAATTGAAAGAGTTATTTTTAATCAGGTCTTGATACTTTCTAATTAGGCTTTTTGGATAAAATAATGTCCATATCAATAGTTTCATCAGGTGGAATATTAGTATTAGGCGACATCATAAGAAACTAGAAATGAATCAGTGAGTCTTACCTCGATTATTTCTTTAACGAATGTGAATGAATCTGTGCGGCAATAGTCATCAGGTATGTAAAGAGAAAGTAGATTGCATAAATGCTTGGCTAGGTTATAGTTAGAAGTACCAATGGAAGATATAATGAGTTTGAAAGGAGTTGAAGCAGCAGAAGAAGAAGCGGTAGAGGAAATTTTGTGAAGTTTAGGAAGTCCATAGAAGTCCGAGTATGAGAGAGGGACCGTTGGGATATCATTTTTCAATTGCTTTACAAAATATACGTTGGTGTTGCTGTTTTTACAACGAAAATAATGTCGTTCTATTTCATGATTACTTAAATTCTAGACATTCTAACATTTCTTTCACATTAGAAGAAATCAACGGGAAGTTATCGTTTTGTAGATATTTGTTTTGGCAACTTGACTTCTTCTCTTAAAACCTGTAATTCTTTATATCATTCTCATATAAGAGATGTCTCGTAGATAGAGTATATAAGATCAATAATACTTGGTCTGGTTTTAAAAGTTAAAATATTGTCATTTAGAAACAATATTGTTTATTTTGGAAGCTATGTTGTAAGTCCCCAACAGTTTTTAGGTATTGCAGAAATTTATCATTTCTCAAGTGAGGATTATAGCACTATATTAACTCACACAACACTCCGATCCTGCTGGCTGCAGAACCGGCGCCCTAACCTACTGTGCTATAAAGCAAAAACCAGCGCCCTAACCTACTGTGCTATAAAGCAAAATAAGTTAGGGGAATGTGAGTTCTTTTATTCACATAGTGATATGTATTACAGAAATTTATCAGTTCTAATGTGAGGATTACATCACTATTCTAAGCGCTGGCACAAAGGAATACAGATACTTCTAGTACCACATATAAATTATGCCTGAGTTGTAACGTAGTGAGGTTTGAGCAGAATCGGAGTGTGGTGTGAGTTCAAACCTCACTGTGTGAGTTGTTAGATATAATTGAAAGAAATAAACCAGTTGACATTATGAAGACGTCACCTATTGATTACCTTTTGTATGTTTGCAAACCACATATCGGTGTTCATATTTAGTTGCAAACCACATATAGGTGTTCATATTCAGTTGCAAACCACATATAGGTGTTCATATTAAGTTGCAAACCACATATAGGTGTTTATATTAAGTTGCAAACTACATATAGGTGTTTATATTAAGTTGCAAACTACATATAGGTGTTCATATTCAGTTGCAAACTACATATAGGTGTTCATATTAAGTTGCAAACCACACATAGGTGTTCATATTAAGTTGCAAACTACATATAGGTGTTCATATTAAGTTGCAAACCACATATAGGTGTTCATATTCAGTTGCAAACTACATATAGGTGTTCATATTAAGTTGCAAACTACATATGGGTGTTCATATTAAGTTGCAAACCACATATAGGTGTTTATATTAAGTTGCAAACTACATATAGGTGTTCATATTAAGTTGCAAACTACATATAGGTGTTCATATTCTGTTGCAAACCACATATAGGTGTTTATATTAAGTTGCAAACTACATATGGGTGTTCATATTAAGTTGCAAACTACATATGGGTGTTCGTATTCAGTAGATCAGGTTCTAATTATTATTTGTTTGGATTTTAAACAGGGGAGGGGTAGTTTTAACCCTCTCCTCCCCCTCTTGAAATTGAAATTATTAATTAAATAACCAACCTGAAATACAAAATTATTGGGAAATATATCGTTTTTGTTCTGGAAAATATTTGGTATAATTTTGTTTTGGATTTCTTTGACCAAAATCCCACAAATATATTAACGGTTGTCAACTTACTTATAGTTTATCTGTGAGTTTTTCAATTTCATGTTCAATTTGGATATTACGTTTGTCATTTTAATTTGCGTCCAAACCGAATTTTAATACACAGTGGTCCAAAATATGTTCAAAGTTCGAAAGCGAAAACTAGGGATAATTTCCCCTAGCAACCATATTTTTGACAGGTGGTAAAAGAACATTTTCTTAATTTTGCCTAAAAAACGTTTTGGTATATAGTATTGGAAAAAAAGTCCGACCTGAACAGGGGTAAGGCGCGCAGTTTCTGGAAAAAGATGTAATCTCTTAGACAGAGAGTCTATTGCAAGTCTATTGAAATTTGCTGTAGAGGGAAAAAGAAATGGCTCAAGATAGCGAATGTTTGAGTTGACGAGTGCTTTTTATAAAAAACTATTACAAAAGGTTCAAGGGATCGGAGAAAATAGTTCAAGATAATAAAAGTTCTAGTTAACCGGTGTTCGAGTTACCGGGAGTGTACTGTATTCATTTATTCTGCAATTCGCAAAGCCTTAGAGACCATCTAATATTAGCTAACGAAAATAATACATTAGCATGGCTAACTAGAAGATTTCAATTTACAGCGTTTTTGATAGCAATACGTGATTGCAGAGAAAAGTTGAAACTGTTTCATACTTTTCAATCGGTCGCAAAATATGTGTATGAAAATGTCTAGCGTTGGTAGAATCAGGTTGACATATTTTAAACATTTCAAGTTCATGTATTTCCTTTGATCAATAGCTAAAGCCATCTATCAAACTTGTCTCAGCCAATAAAATCACCAGTGTTGTCCCAGCATTTATATTTTGCAAACTTCTCGAAGCTTAAATTGAAGAAAAATAAGAACAACGCAAGGCTGTGCAGAATTTGACGCGTTTTTATATGAAAATGTGCAGAAGAGTACACCTTTCTCTTGGCATCATCCAATTACCTGGATGAAACCCGGACCCCAAATAAATAATTAAGGAAATCATACTTTGTTAGATATCATTGTTTTAAATACCATTCGATTTTTAATAAAAAATATTTACCTCTAATAAACGTCTTCTGTAATAAATCTTCTGTCTAATAAAACCTAAATTAATAAAACTCTCTTCTAATATGCGCTCATTAGAGGATATGCATTAGACCAAGTATCAACTTCGATAACTTTTTTTTGAGGGCCGGGAGCCGAGAAACTCTTGAACCCTTTTGTAACATAAGCATTACTCAAGTTAAGGATAGGTGGTTTAAGGTTTGGATTCATATAGTTTGATCTATTGGAGGTATGACGATCAAATTTGGTCAGTATGTGTCAAATATATTTGTACAAAAACTAGCATCATTGCTACAGTGGTTCAGAAGTTATTTAAAAAAAAAAGGTGGGGGCATAATCCCCCAGCATATATAGGGATGAAGCATACATTAATTAATCTCTAAAAGGTAAATATTACATTCGTTTACTATTAAATAAAAATTGCGATGACGTCAAAAAGCTACAACCAAATCATCTACACCCATCTAATGGTAAGGCGGAAGATCCAAAATCACATAACTAATGTACACGTCCTGGTAACCCTAAAGTTAACCATATATATGCCAGAAGGATCCCGGTCCCTACCGCCCTCTACCATATTTTTCTAACAACAACGAACCACTACAGTGACGATGCTGAATCTTTCTAAGTTTGAGTATAAATGTATTTGCCGCATACCGAGTGCATTTGACCATCATACCTCTTGTAGATTAAAAGATATGGGTCATAACCTGAAACCACATATTTTCAAGTGGGAAATCCTATGTAAATAATATCATTAATTTACCATAACTTAAGTTATACTTAAGTTATCTTACGAAACTTGGTGAATTCACTTAAAGTCACAAAATAATAATCTAATTTGGTCATGTGATTAACTCGTTTCCCCAGATTTTTTCGGTTTTTCAATAATTGGATTTTTTTCGGATCTTCATATTAAAATTTCGACAGTTTGCAACATTTCAACTAAAAACCCTAGAGAAATTTGAAAGTACACTTAAATACTTACCTAAATCTGCAAACAGAGTGAAAAGCTTTTGTAGGACTCTTTTGATTAAAATCCTAAGATAATAATTTATCTAGGATCATTAAAAATTCTTTTTTTGATAACTAAGGATAATTTTCCCTTAGTAACCTAATTTCTGACAGGTGGTATTTTTTTTCCTCTTGTTTTTGCTTGAAAAACGTCCTGACCAATTATGGTGCCAATTTCTTTTCGCCTAATTTTTCTTTACCATCTGTTTTGACTTAATGACGTCATCATAATTAAAAAAATAATTGTGCCAAAATGTTAATTATGTGTTGACCTAACAATCTGAAAAGTTTCAATACTACCTTATGGTCATATCAAAAGGAGGAGCCCCCAAAAGAACCAGTATTAATAGGGATATCGCAATAGATTTTTTTATTGTTTTAATTTGCACTTTCTCCCAGCAACACACCTTATTTCTGAATCCAAGTCAATATTCGTAATTAGTCGTTGCAGGTTGTTCTTAATAGTAAGTAAGTTGGCCGACCGCAGTCGGAGGCGACCCGAAGGCTCCTCTTTCATTAGCTTCTACCACGAGGGTAGG
>JAULBZ010006161.1:0-12639 GCA_032360805.1 Neoturris breviconis
GACTTTGAACATGTTTGTGCATTATAGATGATATATTTATACATACTTTTGGATTGTCTATGTGTCTACTATATTTTTTCCGGGCTGAAATTACACATTGTTGGTTAAAACTAAGACTCATTTATGAAACAAATACTGGTCATCTCCAAAATATAATCCATATGCGTAAATTTTGAAAAAATAAATATTTTCAATTAGAAGAAGGTTCAGTGAATATAGTAACACAATTTTTGAAGTTCTTAAAAAATTATTATGTGGGAAAATTTTTGTTTCATATGTGTCCGAAAGAAAGAAAATCCCACGATAAATTTTATACCATGTTATTCAGTATAAATTTTGTTAAAATAACATCATAGGGCTGTTATTCTTTCCTTTTAGTTTTTTTACAAATTAAATTCAAAGTTCTGTTAAAGATTCTCTCTCTCTCTTTAAGAAAAAACAGCAGATTTAGGACGTCATAACTTTTTCATCAAATAACTACATAATGACACCGAGGCTATTATTTGATATAATTTATAGATCTTTAATTTGAACGTTACTATGGTTAAGTTACGATGTTTTGTTAGGACACATAATTCAGTTATGTATGAAGAATATGCATGGAATTATGTTTTGAAATTAGCTTTTAAAGATTTTTCTAGCTTCAAATATTTTCTTCAAATATTTTTTTTAAGTCCTTTATCAATGAATGTCGTTTCTATTATCATGGAAATCATTTCTTCCAGAAACAACATCTGTATAACTTAATCTCGAGTTAGAATATCTGGAGTTGGAATATCGATCTCGAGTTACAATTTCGATCTCGAGTTAGAAATTCGATCTCGAGATAGAAATTCAATCTGGTGTTAGAAATTGGATCTCGAGTTAGAGCATTCGATCTCGAGTTAGAGAAATTCGATCTCGAGTTTGAAATTTCATCTCGTGATAGAAATTCGATATCGAGTTAGAAATCTATCTGGCGTTTAGAAATTCGATCTCGAGTTAGAAATTCGATCTCTTTAATTTTGAGTTAGCTATTTTTAATAGGTCTAAATGGATGGCACTAATAAGCTTCCGCTATTATTGGATATTATAATGAAAGATCAAATTTCGAGTTGCATTACTAAATTTCATTCAGTGATAAAAGTGATAAGAATTTTTTAAATAATTTTCAACCTTATACATATACCCTTGATTTTCATACAATATTCTAAAATAACCGCTTTAGATTTACTTAGAAGACAAAGCAAAATCGAACATCTATATTCAGTCGCGCTAAGTACGACGCACAGCGGAGAGTTGAATATCACTTAGCAATTTTACCGCTCCGAATATCTGTTTTCATACACATAGAATATACCCAGTGGGCAAAAACTTGTTCAAAGTCAGCGGTAAATACGCTAGAATAACTTCGAAGACGTTGTTCTAGCGTCTTTAATGCGGACTTTGAACAAGTATTTACCCACTGGGGAATACCTTACAAACCTATTTTCTCTAACAACCTTTCCCTTTCCTTCAGTTTTTATTTTTTGCAAGCATTGAACTTTTAACGCTCCTCCACAGTTTACTACTTACAAAGCGAGTTACACACAGTGAAAAAATTATAGAGGATCGCAATGATATGATAATCAAGATTATTAGCAGACTATAACACGACATGGTATGGTAATACTTATCTAAGTGTTTTCTATATTATGTACCAAGAAATACAAGCCCGGAGGTTGTTAATGCGGATCGAGTTGCAAAGTCTGCATATGAACCGAGGGCTTGTATTTGGAGGTCAAAATAACAAAACAGTCAACTGACAGAATATTTGAATATTTTGAAAAACAAAATGTTGGGTGTTTTTAGTAAATACCAAGTCAAGTCTGTAGAACGCATTCTACAGAATCCATGCTCGATAATCCATTTTTACAAAACAAGAATACATTCTTTACTTTTCTTCCTCCAACAATTAAAAACTCCTATATCGGAGATATTGTTATATTGTATATTGATCTCGTAAATAGCGATGGAGGGTACACTAAATTTAATATTTACATTTTCTCAAATATATACCTATCCCTCTGAGAAATTCCCTGGTTGTCTCACAAATATATGTCCTCGAATGCAGAATGCAGATACTTATCATTACATGGACTAAAAAACTTTTAGTCCTCCTGCCAATTGGAGTGTCATTTTTAATAGTCTTTTATGAAAGAAAGCCGGAAATAAATAATAGATTTGCCCGCCCTCTAAGTTTGTATAATGTACAAATGATGCCTCTTGTGTTTTCAACTTTTCGCCTTTTTCAATTCTGGTAACTTGGATGCCAATCTTCTTGACCTGCATATTCTGCTTATCATCGTTATTCATGTTATATAAGCTGAGTTCTTCGTAAGTTGTTGACTGCGTTTCGATATTGATATGGTATATTACAACACTCATTCGAGCAAGCTGGTGACGAGGAGTTGATTGTTCATATAATGCTCATATAGAAAGAAAATTAAACATGATGTTAACATAAAAAGCTTAACTGATTCGCTACTGATCAGATCGAGACAGATTTCTTTTAATCATCCCGTTATATACAACTTTATGCTCATGCGGATTTAGTACTCACCGAACACCATTGTCGGTGCAGAATCGTAAAAAGAAACTACATTTCTGATTATCTTCAAACACCGAAACTGACTGACGCAAACTTCCATTCTATTTGCTTCGCTATCATATATATCTATCTCTAACGTCTCTGGATGACTGCTATAATTTCTTATTTGTACAGATAGATTTGTACAGATAGATTGACGACACTTGATCGAATACTTTTCTGACAAACCCTTGCGTATGGCAATAGTATTTCCTGAAGCAATCTGATTTAGAAGTGATACAATACTGTTCTGACAAACTGCACTATTCACCCTAATGGAGGGTATTGTAACTTCTCATTGTGGTAAGTTCTGTTCTATTATTATAACATTTAGCTAATTTTTGTAGTTATAGCACGGTTTACTTGTGACAAAAATCCTTGTCATTACCAAGCGTTTGGTTCCCAATGGTCATGTGACGTTTCTCCAACCTAGAAAAGACGTTGTTTTGAGGTTAGAACGTCAAAATAACGTATTTTTTACGTTAAAAATCGTCACGTGTTGGCAGGGCTACCAACCGCCCCCAAGTTTAATAGAGGGACGATTGGTGATGATGCTAACTAGCTGTTCATATATATTCTCATCTTATGCCTATATGTTATACTTGAAAAGGATAATTCCGGATGGATCAGCTGCACGATTTTTTAACTCAGGAAAACCCTTTGAGAAATGTGTCCATTTATGTCATTTGTAGTCAAGGTGCGTGCGCTATCAGCAAGCATATTGTTGTATATCTGTTGTGAACGGTTACTTCTGTTGAACAATAATTGATCAACAAAACGATCAACTTCTTGTAAATATTGCCATCAGTTACAAATTATTTCTCAAGTTCCCATGTAATTTTCACAAAACAAATCGATCTACTGGTTATAAATTAATAATAACTGAAGTTTCCATAAAACCTTCTCGAACAAATCTTAGCAGTTCAGTTGTTACCCCACTAAAGATAATACAAGATGGTTTTCATATACCGCTTCATACGTTCCCTTAGACAAGAGAATACTCGTTCTAGGAGGAATCAAGCTAAGAAAATCGGAAGATAACACGAGAATCGGGCGAAATCGGAATTTACGGCATGGGACTCAAATAGAGAGTGTTTTTTTTCTCTCGTTGTTTTTCTTCCGTTTTCTCTTCTCCGGGTTGCCTGTCGAGAGTCTAAGGCTAGACTAACGTTTTCTCGGTTGCGTGACTGCTTGGCTGATATTTGTTTAGTTTGTTTGTATTCTGCTATGAGTGAGTTATTTGGTGTATTTCCTGCATGCTGTCCGAATGATATTTATAGAATATAGTAGTCACTGTTTCTCAAAACAAATTCCATACACCGCTATGAGCGGGCGATCATTAAATATTTCCATACGTTACCTGTGAGTTTGTATCCAAATAGGCAATTAATTTTTCTCTTAAATATTTTCATACACCGCCGTTACCTGTAAGTGGGTATCCAAATAGGGCTATTAATGTTTATCATAGATGTTATTACACCGTCACAACCCAGCCGGCAAAACATGTTCTAAATTTTGTGGCAGGTTTTTCAATTTTCGCGCCAGAGGCGAGAAAAGAGTTTAAAACACACCCCTGTCTATCTGTCTGTGTCTGTATTTTTTGAATGGGCGTAATGCGTCCTAATGTATGATACTTGCTTTTTAAGACTTACAGGAGGTTTTCTGAAAACCGTACTTCCTGTAATAGGTCTAACCTCATACTTGGTCACTTGACCACTTGTGAAACCCTGAGAAATTGGAAGGCATAATGGCAGCCCCATGATGACGTCATAGTGACGCCATAAGGATTTCTGAAAAATCATATTCCAGTAGTAGGTTTACTTTAATTTTTGGTTACGTGATAGCATGCCACTATGACGAATTTAGAGGTATAATAGCAGTCATGTGATGACGTCATAGTGACGTCATATTGATATTTAGAAAATCATACTTCCTGAAGTTGGTTTATCTTCATACTTGATGACGTCATAGTGACGCCATAAGGATTTCTGAAAAATCATATTCCAGTAGTAGGTTTACTTTCATTTTTGGTCACGTGATAGCATGCCACTACGACGAATTTAGAGGTATAATAGCAGCCATGTGATGACGTCATAGTGACGTCATATTGATATTTAAAAAATCATACTTCCCGAAGTTGGTTTATCTTCATACTTGAAAGCTTGTGATACCCTGAGAAATTCGAAGGCATAATGGTAGCCATATGATGACATAGTGACAGACATAGTGACCTTTTTGTAACCATATTTTAAAAAGCGGAAATTGTTAAAGCCCAGGGGCTTCTACAATCGTGGACATAAATAATGAAAAAAATATGAAACGTGGTTTCACATGCAAAAGTTTAACTAACTTGTTGGTTTTGTTTAGATATTATGATTTGTTTTGTTTCACGACAGAGGACTTCATACTGTGATATGCATTTATGTGTCAATTCATTCCCCTCCCCCAAAATCAGCGTTGACGCAATGCAAATGTGGTGCTTCCTCATGCCGTCAACATTGATTGTGGGGAATGAGGGGAAACGCAAACAATTTTTAGGTTTTGAAACATTTTGTTAGTTTTTTATTTCGCAAATGTATAAGCAGATTACTAAACTCTAGTTGACCAAGGAAGAAGATGACGAGACACAGTTACTATATTTGAAATGTTTTATTATGTTTGACGCTTTGTAGCAGCTAACAAAAATACATTGAGCAGACATTATGCCTTTACTGATAGCACAGGATATACTTACAATTACAATTGGAATAAACAAAAAGTCTTTGGATCAAAAGTTACAGCACCATGCTTGCTTCAAAATTTAGGTAAGGCCATTTAACATCTACATAAAATAGCTTTCTCTTGAACCTCCCAGGTGAAATATATTTAAAAAGATCAAATAGTACTGCTAAAAATCATAACAACCTAATGAAAGGTACAAAATGAAACTGTTCATTTAACATATTATCATTATGTGACAACTAAAGAAATATTTTTTGTCCAAATCCATGAGACCTACATATGATTTACGAGTTAAAATCTTGAAAAAGATATGTGATTGTTTCTTACCATTTACAAATTTCGGTTCTGTGTTTCTTATTTTTTTCCTTAAAATTCAGTACTGTTTCTTATAAAGCTATTTCTTTTAAAAAGAACTTGTTGATTACTATTGAGAAAAGTTAAAGCTTATTTTATTACTTACCTAAACAAAAATATTATCTCGTGGAAAAAATTAACTAAAATTAAAATTACAATTATAATAGAAAATATTGGGATATACAAGTGAGAACGCCAAGTTATTGCAACCCTACTTTTTATTTGTTGAGTGTGTCCGCAATAACCAGTAGTTGTTGTCAACTGACACCAAAATGTATTACCAGGACATACGATCTTTGCTCCACGAAAGGGTTTTAAAGAATCTCCAACAAAAACATTGCAAAAAAAACTGGCCGGCATTTTTGAAATTACCACCGTCTGCATATGCCAGATCACTTGTCATAATTGTTGCACATCGTACTTAAAAGGATAAATAAAATTTTAATAGGCTATCATCTGAGACTTCGAATTGTGATTTTTCCATGGCTAAAATATGTCTGGGTATAATGAATGGCAATGTTTATTAACCCTTTTCAGGATAGGCTTTTTGAAGCTCTGAATTGATGTTTGTTTTCTTTAGGCTCAATATGGTCAAGGAAATAAACAATAGCTATTTAAACAACAATCAAAACATAATCGATTAAATAGGAAATTCTTTTATTTTCAAAATAACATTATTTTAAAAACAGTCTACCGTATATTTGACTCTCTAAGGCAATGCTTTATAGATGATATTTGTGAACGGCTAAACCTACACACCCCATTAGTAGATTTTAGTCAAACTTATGACAAGAAAAGATTTTCTTATCCTTAAACTTGAGAAATATTTGAAGTACTAAAAGTTTCTTAATTTTTGAGGACTTAGTTGAGGGTTTCTTAAATATGTCAAAAATTAATGTATTATACAGCTCATATTCTTTCCATTAGAAGCAAACATAATTAAGTAATTACCGTCAGCGTTTGCTGGAGGTGCCGTGACGTCTGGTATTCTTACTGGACAACCCCTAAAAATGGTTAAAATAACAGATATATAGTAAGTGTGATAGTTCTTCATGTTTTAAATGTAGAATTGTATCTCGTTATGTAGAAACCAGGAAATCTCGTTATTCACGAAGAATTGAGATTTGTCCACGCAGAAAAATCAAACATAGATAAAAAGAAGTATTTTCCATACGGCAGTATAAAACGTTACAAAATTATGATTCAATTCCAAGTTCACTATGTACTCATACAAATTTGAAATAAATTGCGATTTATCTACTTATCTAAACGTATAGACTTTATGATGTTTGATCTCATAATGTCTTTACTTACCTGTGAAATTGTTGAATCAGTTTTATGTAGAATATTAAGTCCATGCAACTCCTTTGCAGTAGAGTTAACTTTACTTGTGGTGAAACCAAATAGAGAAATAGGCAATTTACACACGCGCATGCGCAAATTTATTCATTGGGTTTTCATGGAATATTTTTATTAAAGGCGTGGAATATTTTCTATTGCCTTTTCATTGTCTTCTCATTAGTTGGTATATCCAACTAAAGGCAATGAATATTTTTCTTTTTTTTTCATGGCGTTATTTTCTTTGACCAGAATTTTTAACTTAGGCAATGATTATTTTAACCTATGTTCAATTTATATATGAAGGTCGTTTTCAGAAACTTTCCGAAGAATCGAAACGGAACGGAAAATGTGTGTGCGTAGAAAGAAATATATATATATAATATATTTCTCTATACGCAGGTCTGTGATTTTCAATACTTTCATATATTTTATTTGTTATTTCCAAAAATAGCTATTATTACCTATACGAAAGATAGCGACAAGATAGCGGCAATAGAATTAAGTTACCCCCGGAAAAATAATGTAAATATCCAGAAAATATACCTGGTAACCCTTAATACAAGTTAGGAAAATTAACCAAATTTCAATACCATACCGTTAAAAGATAATCGCAAAATGAAAATGCCGCGGTCACCCTTCCTCCCCGGAGGTAATAGGTTTAAAAATATAGTAGGGCATTCAACAGCTTGTTGAATGCTTATTGCCTATTAGCAAACTGAAAAATAAAGTTAGCATATTCAAAATCACTTCAGCAAAGTTCAAGACAGCAGCAATTAAAAATCAATTAAGACTACGCACAAAAAAGTTCTAAACATGAACATGAAAATTTTAAAGCATAACACCCATCACATAGGAATGGTCACACGCTTACAGAAAAATGTTTATTCAACTTCAAAGCAATGCCGTTTGTCCATGGAGATCGGTTTTAATATTGTACCATAAACTATATGGACAGTTCATTTTATAAACCTTACCAAAAACGCACGAGATAAATCTATCACATCTTGATGGATCTGTATAGTTACCATCTTTCTTTCCTTCACAAAATAGATTTCGTGCGTTAGTTGTTGTTTTTCGTTTTGTGGTTATACTAGTTGTTGTTGTTGGTATTTGTGTTGTAGTTGTACTAGTTGTTGGTGATGATCCTTGTGTTGTAGTTGTACTAGATGTTGGTGATGATCCTTGTGTTGTAGTTGTACTAGTTATTGGTGATGATCCTTGTGTTGTAGTTGTACTAGTTTTTGGTGATGATCCTTGTATTGTAGTTGTACTAGTTATTGGTGATGATCCTTGTGTTGTAGTTGTACTAGTTGTTGGTGATGATCCTTGTGTTGTAGTTGTACTAGTTGTCGCTGTTGTTGGTGTTTGTGCCGTTGTTATAAATGTTGTGGTTGTAGTAGGTACAGCAGTCGTCACTAAAAAGATCAGAGAGATCACTGGAGTTAAACAGTGCACAAAAACAAAGTTATTGCATTGCATCAAGTTCTACTTTGAGCAGCCAACGCCTCCTTTTCATGTATTTGTGAATAACTCTATTGAGTTTCGGATTTGACTAAAACTTCGAAGAATATTGATACGACTACGATCTTGCACGTGGTATATTAGAAAAGAAGACCTGGAAACGAGGTTGACCAATAGTAGTTATAAGGCGATTATATTTTATTTATTTTCTGCGTAGAAAGAAATACATGGAATATATTTCTCTCTACGCATGCAAGTTTTCCTTTCCGCTTCCGTTCTACGGAATATTTTCTGAAGTGTAAAACGGCCTTAATACTATTTAAATCCCGCCTCCGTGTAGGAGAGGGATTTATTGAAACGGAGGTTGGCGGCGGTCCTGATTCAGACAACTTTTATGATTTCCCGCAGGCATTTATATAAACCCGATTAGACTTACCTTTTCCGATTCCGATTAGACCTATATTTCTCGTTATAACACCTTACAAGAAAGTTACCTTTTCGTATTAGTGGCAAAAAAGGGGCTGATATGGCTATTTTACGTCTTTTAGTACTCTCAATATGATAAATAACTCTGAAAAAAGCGAGGTTTCAATCCACTCATTACTTTCCGATTTGTAAATTTTTGAGACAAATCTGGAAAACAAATCGGCAAAATGGCGGTCGCGAGAGCGGCATTGAGAGCGACATGACAGACAGACGAGTATGTGGAGATTGGTCTGTCTGAATGAAAGGTAAGAGATATGATTTTATTTGTCGCCATCTGTCGCCATAGAATAAGGTACTACTACTTGTTAGCAATTGCATGATATAGAGAATCATGCAGTGCACATGATTAGAGCCTGCTTGACTCCACACACCTAGCTATCTAGCTAGCATGCTCGAAATATTCTAGCTAGACTAGCTGTCTATTCTAGCTAGCTAGTTGTCTCACTTATAAAATTTAAGAGTTAGCTACCTGTGTAGTTAGATAGATGTAGCTGCATTCATTGAAATTTCATAAAAAGAGACGCGAGGTGTTGTTTGGGTAGCTAGATATTATATTAGGTTGCTGGTGATGGTGCTTTTTACTAGTCACTAGCTAGAGTATACCTAGCTATATACTAATTTTATACTATTTTTATACTATTTTCACGAGAGTTTATGACACAAAATAATTCAAAACCATGCCTATTGTTAACCCTGTAAAATAATTTTTTCGTAGCAACTTTACATTTGAGTTCTCGCAAACCTCACAAAGGTTAATGATTGCAGAATTGAATTGGCCCGTTCGCAAAAGTTTATATTTCCCCAAAAAATTATAATGGCCCATTTGCGTAAGTTTGTATTCGCGAATTGCAAAAATTTAGCAATTTTTGTCTTCACGAAAGTTTATGCTCGCTAAAGTTTGTATATTGTGTGGGAATATTTATATGTGTTCTTAGTAACAAGGTTTATTCATTGAAGAATTCATCAATAATATTTTGCAGTAACTTATATACATTTGCGAAAATAAGTAAACATTACCATGAAAGTTTATTCCCAGAGAAAGTTTCTTCCCTTTAAACAATTTGTTAGTTTTAATGTGATAGATACACTGTCTATTCCCATATTGGCAGTTGTATTCTAGAACTGCTTCAAATTGAAATATAGGCATTAAAATAATGGAATTTTCAATTTTTTTTATATATATACATACTGTATATACAGTATATACACATTTTGTCTCACCCAGTAACAGCAGGTTGTCGGAAAAGTGAGACCTGAGACCCAACTATGGGACCCGAAACCTTGACATTCAATACCCCGAGACCCTAGAGTTTATAAGCTGAGACCGCAGACCCAGAACCCTTAAACAAACATTGTGAAAAAACACTTTACAGACCAGATTTATGATATTCTACGCTTCAAATATTGCGTTGGTTTTAATGTTTTACAAAGAAACATTGATATGCATTGTTTGAATTTTTGAATTTTCTTTAATACACATGTGCGGATTTGTGGTTTTAGGAAAGAATTTGTTTCTCTTTTTGAAAAATAATTCATGTTGTTTTAACATGCATGCGTATATTCTAAGTACATCTAAATTGGGCTTTTATGTGAGAATTTCAAATCAGTTTCTTTGTTTCACAATGAAACATTAATATTGCCGTTTGAAAAATATGAAGTTATTTTCACATGCATGCGCAGTGTTAAATATTTTGACTAGTCCATACTGTAGTCTGGCGCATGCGCATTAGTCGGACCGGTTGGTGAACCACAGTTGTTGTAAAACTTTTGATTTGTATACAGTCTCCTCAGTTGTTGATTTGAAACCATTATGCATTTCCCCTACTTACCCATGTTTACTTTCTCTTTTGAAAAAAATATGAATTATTACATGTGCTCATCACATTTCTGGTTATTATTAAAATGTATAATATTATAATTTCACCTTATTAAACTCTGGCTTTTTTGGCCTGTTCAATACAAACACTTTGACGCCAAAGAACGACTTAGAAAAATGACTTCGCTGGTATCTGTTATGACATAATCAGCAACAGTAATGTTTTGGCTTGTAAAATGTAATATCTGGTCTGTAAAATCTGAAATTGGGTCTGTAATTTTCAAAAATTTCCTATATTTTATTTTTTTTTTCTATAAATAGTATTTACCTGTTGAAAATATAACCTAGCAACAACAGGGATTGTTGTAACAAACTTTTATATTTTCAAAACAATTACCCCCTGTTATTATATTAGGGTCTCGGGTCTTAGTTACAAATAGTACGGTCCTGGGTCTCAGTTCTCACCTTCAGTCCCGGGCCTCACTTTTCAGACAACCCGTTACAGCACATGTGCCGTATTAAATCTTTCAATGTCATGTTCATCCAAAAAGGCGGGATTTTTCAAGCCGATTCGGCTTCTTGTTTGTGATGATACTGACTTTTTTTAAAAAAAACATTTGCTCTTGGGGTTTAGATATGAATGAAATAAACAACCTGTCTAACAAATATAATGCTGAATCGAACGTAAGAGTTGGTTTACACTGTTTCCTTTCTGAAATGTTATTGCACTAATTCATTGATTGGAAGTTGCTATGCACCGGCTGGAGACGCTAATATATAATCAATGTATACAGAGCATAAACTTATGTAGTTAATTTCTTTGCTACATAATGAACACGTGAATTTTTATTGTATAGTAGGAATAAAACGCGTCATATGGTCAGTACTGTTTCGAACATTTTATTTATTCGACAATGTTTACATGATGGCGGTCATTCGTGGTCGTTTTCCTGATTGTGTTGGAAGTTTTTTATAACTGCGTGCTATAAATGTAAAGAAAACTTTATTTAAAATGTCGAAACAGATGAAGTTGGTGTTGGTTAATATCTCGGTAATGTTTTTAAAGAACGAAATTTTTATTGTCACAAAGAATCGAGAAGAAACATAGGAGATACTGACTTCTGGCTGAGGTTTTTCTTGTCTTTTCAGTTATTTCTCCCGCAGAAAGTTGTAATGTGACTTTATTTACAATGCTTAAGTAACTCCAGTGTATATTAAAAATTTTGCAACACAAATTGGAAGTAGGTGTGACTGTTTATGTGGATTTTAAAGCATTTTTGAGTGATAAATTTTCTCTTCTCTTTCTATAACATACTTAATAAAATGGATGACATTTAAATCGACCACCGGGAGAGTGCTCCTTTAAATACGGGAGAGAAAAAACGCAAAAGTAGCTTTCTCCAACAAGACAAGGATTTAGCCCTATTCCTACCGGAGGGAGGTGTTTCCCCCCTCCCTCTTCTTTTACTTTATTACATAACTTTTTAATGAATGGCTTGCTTATACGACTAGAAATGATAGAACTTTTTCTATAATTTGTCTAGGATCCTTTTTTTTTTTTAAAAAAAAATTAATTAGGGATAACTTTTCCTTAGTAATCAAAATTCTGACAGGTGATAAAAAGATATTTCCAAAAAAAAAAATCCCTTTTTCAATCTCGCTAAAGGCAGAGATTGTTTGATTTACCAATCCTGTCTCCTTCCTTCCGTCTTTCCGTCCGTCCTTCCGTCTGTAATGAATTCTTGCAACGAATCACTCCCACCCGGCTAATACATCACCGTGTTAAAACCTGATACCAGTAAGGAAATCGAGGCATTAATTCTGGTCGAGTTGGCTCCAAATTATATACCAA
>JAULBZ010006162.1:0-12639 GCA_032360805.1 Neoturris breviconis
TGGGGGCCCCCCCCCCCCCCATCCTGAATAGGGCTAAGGGCATATCCATATATTTCAATAGCTCTTCATCCCCGCCGACGTCGCTAATGCTAAGGTTAACTTCGAAAGTTTGAGAAAATATGAGACAGGCTGTAGAAATGTGTTGCGTGTTTGCCAAAAATTCGTTCAATTCAATTTGAGTTATTTTTGGAATGAATTAGATAGTTTAAATAAACGACTAAATGGCGCATTCAAAATTTAAAATGCCTTTACAAACAGAATGTTAAAAATAGCAAAGAATTGCTATAAAATCAATTCATTCTGCCAATATTCTCGTGTGTGGCAAGTTGTTTTTTTGATCTTTGAAGTTTTTCCCACATCAAAAAACCAACAACACTAAATCTTTCCGATAATTTTATTTTTTAAATGGTTATTAGATTGTTCTGAACTTGATCAATCACTGCGTAACTACGTCTGCCTCGTGTTTAGTAGCTAATGTCTTACAATACATATACATATTTTAATAAAGGTATACCACCATTTATTAGTTGAGTTATTTTTAAAAATTTATAACCGACACAATTAAGGTTGACTTTCATCACTGTGCGATATATTCGCTGCGAAAGTCAAAAGAAGATTCCATTGGTAGAAATATATGTCACAATCATGTAACTTCAATTTCTGCCCATGGGACGTCTTCCTTTGTTTTCGCAGTCAATTTTGTGCTAACTGTTACATCTAAAAACGTTTGATAGGTCTTTTCACAAACTAATGAGAACGAGGCGTTAGTACGTTAGTTACTCAAAGACAAAGTAGATAGAATTTGTTGCAATGCAACAACTTTCTTTTTGTGCAGTAACTTTGAGCAACTAAAGCCTCGTTTTCATTATGTTGTGATATAGTCTGATTGGTTGAAACCGAAATAGATTTGACAGTACTATGAAGAAAGTAAACACGTGTAAATTCTTATATCCGCCGTAATTAAATATTTTCCGGGGGTTTTCCGGACTTTTTCAGGCCTTGAACCACTTAATTACACACCTAACAAACAGTCTGTAGCTATATGACGTCACAAAATGGTCGAAATGATTTTGAGTCAACAAAAGTAGGATATTTATTCCCTCCATTATCAAAATTGATAATTCTTGAAAATAGAGAGAAAAAAATTACTTATTTTTCAAATCAAATGCGTAGTTACTAGAATAGGAACTGTGATAGCTCTTCGACAATTCTTCCGCTAATAAAATATGGCACTGCACAATAATAAAGTTATTGCATTGCAACAAGTTTCTACTTTGAGCAACCAACACCTCGTTTTCACGTATTTGTGAATACGGTAGGTTTGTAAGAAATTAAAACGATTCCAAAAGGTTAATTTTGTACAGACAGAAACAATCCAAATATTTTAGGCCAACGAAATATATATTCTAGACCATAAATATTTACTGCGGTACGTAAGGTGATACGTGCGTGGACGGAATGGTAAAGCTGTATTGTGAAAGGTTTATAATAACGCCACGCATCATATTATCATAAAATGTTTAACCGCGTAAAAGACTGTAGAACGACCAGAGTGCGATATAATTCCTAGGTGCGGAAGCGCAGTCAAAAAACAGGACATTTTTTTATTTGTATTGACAACAAACAGCAGAATTCACTGCAGCAATGAACTGGCTTCTTAGATATCAAGCTTAGTAACTCAGTGTGAATTTGATGGATCCAACTATAATCAACAGTGCGGGGTTTTCTCTTTTTTTTCTTTTCATTTCTTTTTGATCAAGAAATGGACTTTATTTCAAGCTAGACTTTATCGATTGAAGATAGACCTATTCATATACATGACCTATACATGAAAACGAAGTATAAATTCCTTTTTGTGCACTGCAGTGAACTGAAATACTACAGAATACGGACTAATATACCTCCTTATTCGGACTGCGTCTCTTCAATAGGGCAATACGCAGTCCAAATACGTAGTTCTACAAGGCCCCGTATTCAGTAGTCTTTACCGTTGCGTACGAGTTCATAAAACTGATTTATAACCCAAATGTTTACTCTACAAACACACAAGGCTACCTAGTGAGCAAGAACGTGTTCAAAGCCCGCAGTAAAAATGCTAGAACAATGTTGTATTATCATCTTTACTGTTCAATTTTTGACGAACAAATTTTTGCCCACTGAGTCAACACACGCTCAATGTACAATATCAACTGTACGTTAGTCCAATATATGATGATCCGTTTCAGCTAAACCTCAATGCTTGTTTTTATCACAATTAAACCAATTATAATTATACGGCTAAGTACTTAGATGTTATCCTGTTACTCTCCAAATTCGAATATTCTGTCAAATATCGTTATATATTACATCGTGTTGATCATGTCATATGGATCTAATGTTCCGTTGTCACATTGTCACTAAGGGTGTTTAAACGTTGCTTAATCATGGGTTTTCTTCGGGAAATTTGGAAGTAAGATTAAATGATGAAGCAGCGTGCAAATTCGTAACAAGAACAACGTACTGAAATTTTTTTCGCCTCAATCAAAAGGAGATATGACGTAAATACTGTATCTGGTAACGTTTGCAATTTTGGTAAAGGTACCATTTATTAGTCAATAATTCTTGGTAGCTAAGGGATCGACAGAGGAGAGTACCGAGTCAACAATCTTTCAATGGATTGGTTTCTTCATACCGGAAAAACCAAACCATTACAAGTTCGTTGACCTAACACTCTTTGGTACAGATTCAATTTCGTAGAGTTTTGTTAATTTTAGATGATTTAATCCTATCGAAAAAGTTGATATTAGAGATAAATTTTTAGATGATCCTCAAGGCTAAGCATCTAACACTAACTAAGATGTATAGATAAGATTAGAAGCCATAAAATTATCGTAGAAAGATATGCTATACTAGTATGCTATACTAGACCACTTTTGTAGATCTTTTAAAAACCATTTGAAATCATTTTAAGTGCATCAAAATGGCATTAGGAATTATATTTGGACAATTGAGTAAGTGAAACCATTCTTCTTCTTTGAGCTTGGTGTGTTCAAACTTTTTATGGCGGATCTCCAAGTTGGCATCACTTTCAACAAATTTAATGGCTTCATTTAGAAGTCTTCCGAACGAATTCGCCTAGTGAAGATCTGCCTTTATGCTAAAAATCTAATGTGCTAGAATACTGCAGTCCATTGAAGCCTTTAGAAATTGTCTAAATTAGGCCACCCCAACAATGTACCTTACGTGGAATATTTTACGTGTGTCCAATGTTAATTAAATATTCCTTGCATTTCAAATAGTTATTTCGTGGATTAACTCACGTTAGTCGTGTGATATCAACTTCTACCAATGGAATGTCTCTTTTTTTTGGCTTACGCGCGGGATTTTCCGCCTAATGGAAATCAACCTTTAGTCAGGACTTATATTTAACTTTTGGATGATGAAATGTGGTTAGAATTCAAAAAGAAAGATGTCGTACATATAGTAAATGTATCATTTTGAGACATAATAAAAAATACTGTTAACAGCACATTACTGATTACAAGAAGGTCCTCTTTATATAGAGACCGATATATCGCTCAGCCGATATAACTCACCTCGCCTGTATAACACATTCTTCCGTTTATATGGACCCTATATAACTTTCATTTTGTTTCCTCAACCATTGATATGTCCTGAAATATGTATATTTTATGTCGCCTAGCCGATATCTCGGATGAATAAAGCGAGATATCGCTTAGGCGAGATAACTCGCTTGCCATATAAATGATCTGCCGATATTACTGCAGAAATAGGAATGAGACGGAACATCGTTTCAGCGAGTTGTACCGGCTGAGTCAGGTCCATATAGAGAGACTCTAAAGGTTTAATTTTCGCTATATTACCTGTCGTTCCACAGTTATGGAGAAATAACTTTAGTCAAAAAGCCCGGTTGAAATTAATTAGACACTAATGATTGATATAATTGTTGTTTCATTCCCCATAATCAATTTGATTTTAGGATTTGTTTCAATATATTTATGTAATTCAATCTCGCTAAAAGCAGAGACTGTTTGGTCTACCGATCCTGTCTCCTTCCGTCCATCCGTCCTTCCGTCTTTCCGTCCGCAACGAATTCTTGCAACGAATCACTCTAACCCGGCTAATACAGCACTGTGTTAAAACCTGATACCAGTAAGTGAAGTCGAGGCATTGATTCTGGTCGAGTTGGCTCGAAAATATATAGCAAAACTTGGCGAGTGTTTTGTTTGTTTCCTCAGTGCTGGTTCTAAGTTCTAAGCAATTCAACGCGCCTTTACCTCAGTTTCTCTGCGAAAAGAAGAGAAGAGTGTTTGAAGCTATCTGGTGGAAATTTGAATAAAACTTTCCCACTTTTGTTAGAAAAGCACAGATATAGACCGGTTATAAGAAGTAATAAAGTGAAGTTAGGTAGGCAAAAAGCAACGAGATAAAAATGGCCCAATCCGTGTAGCTTGTTGTTGTTGTTGTTGTTGTTGTTGTTGTTGTTGTTGTTGTTTCTATCTCGTGTCATAGACGAAAGCATAGAGTTCTCCTGTAGACTTCCTCTTATATACTTCCTCTCTTAGATTTGTTCGGTGCATATGCTATATAAATGATATCTTAGCGTATTGCCTGTTCAGAATAAACAGACGAGCGACAGAACTTTTTATGTGAAATTATTCCTGTTTTTTGGTCTTAAACATATTATGTGTATTAGCTATATGTAAAAATGTTTACTGCTGTGTTAGCCCTGTACAGTTAAATCATAATTTTAAATGTCTTACGACTCCCAATGAAAATATATATATATGTAAATAAATTTTAAAAACGGTTGGTTTTCTACTTTTGAGTTTAATTTTCTGCACTTTCACCATAGCAAATAATTATTCAGCAAATGAAAGTCAACTTTTCGTATACAAAATGTTAATACACAAACAATTAAAACAAGATCAGCAAGATCATATAATCAATACATCTTATTATCACCAAAGAATAAGAATAAGAATCTCTACCGCAAAGGGTTTGTATTTAGTATTCGCTTGAAGTCCTCTGGACTCTTTAATAACGCGAAAATTTTTTGGTTTTTTGTAATAACAGTCCGATTTATTTACTTAACCAATCAAATATCATGTACATTTCGATAATAAAATGATTTGTTTTGTTTTTTGTAATAACAACAAGAAAGTTATTTGTTCTGTTGTTGTTCCAGGGAAAATTTTCCGCTTCGTTGTTGTTCCGTTTCTGTGTTTCATTTCCGTTCCGCGGAAACTTTCCTGACGTGAAAAACGGCCTTAACATTAGGGGTTACTGATTATCCCCAATACTAGGGGATACTGATTAGCCCTAATACTAGGGGTTACTGATTAGCCCTAATACTAGGGGTTACTGATTAGCCATAGCAGACTGATGAGATGATGTAATGCTCCTGTTTTTAAAACGATTTCTCGATATACGAGATCATATTCTGCAGTCTTTTACAGGTGACGTTGCTTTCAACCAATTCGATGGCTTCATTTAGAATTCGCGCGAATTAATTCGCCTTTAAGCTCAATGTGAATAATATTAATATAGATAAACAAACTCAGATCAGAGTATTAGCTGGGGTAGCTATAATAGCCTTATATTAACAGCCCATTAGCATTTTAAATTTGACACATGAGGATGCAATCATGACGACGAGATGATGATGACTTTTAATTTTAGGATGAACACTGTAATGTAATTGATTTAGTTTAATGAAATCGAAATCATAATGTACATTCTTTACGAAAGCAGCAACAGTCATCTTTTTCCGTTAAAGAAATCAAATCTAGATTTCACCTTATTTTACCTATTTCTTTATGTTCTGAAACAAGTAACTAGATAATATTAGATCCAATTGATATATCCAGTTTTAACATTTTTTATTTTGCCAAATAGGAATAACGCTCTGCATTTCGAATCTATATAAATTCGAACTTTTGCTAAATCAAACACATTTGTCCACTCCCTTGAAAATTCCTTGTGAAACTCTTATAAATTCATCTTTATAATTCTTCTGTTACTCGAACTTTTAATAATTCGAACGAATTTCTTGCGTGTCCAAATAAAAGTAGAGGCGGTTATCATTTTCTGCAGAAATTTGGTATTCCGAACCAAACTCGCGTGGAACACGAAAATAAATAATAATTTAATGAAAGATTTTTCTCACTTAGCTATTAGCCTCGCTCATTTTTATTTTATTATTTTATTTTTTAATTATTATTAATTTTTATTGTTTTATTATTTATTTATTTATTTATGATTATATATTTTTTTATTTGTTTTGAAGTCTCTGCCTGTGACCTGTGTTCCTTTGCCGGCTTGCCTGTCCTAAAATTCTGCTTGCGAACATAGTGGTGCCTATACACCCACGCTCCGCAACGCTTAAAATATTGATATTTGTTTTGAAGATATTTGACCAATATTGTATTCTAAACCAATATCACCTAGAGCTCAAAATTTTGACAGATTTGTCCCGCTTATAAGTCTCGCTCATTGTTTTGCTTTTTTAAAGATTTTCAACCAAATCTAATAGAACCGTTTTACATTTTAAGCCGCCATTCAGTATTGTCTATTCGAAATATTTGCAACAGACCAATATTATTAACCTTTTAGTTTCAAGAAATCTATTTTCCAATCACTCTAGTTTATATAAAGATTTGTTCAAAATCTTGGCCGTTCGTATTTCTGTCCGTCTGTCTGTGCATCCGCGATACTCATTTGGAAATTTGGTATCCTAAACCAAAATCACCTGGAGCAAGCACGAAATGTTATAAAAAAAAATAAAACATTCTTGCTCTCGTTCATTCTTTTGCTTTTTTATGGTTTTCATCCAAATAAAATACAACCGTTTTACATTTTAAGCTGAAATTTGGTATTGGCCATTGATATCATATGGAAAACGGATTGGTGCAAAATATTTTTGAACAAATTGACTCACTTTTTTGTCTCGCCCAATTTTATTCTTTTTAAGGGGCGTTGGTTGATCCAAATAAAACAGGTTTAGGCTATTTGGTATTTTAAACTGAAATCACCTGTGGAAGAATTGTATGAAACTTATTCCCTCGTCCGTTAGTTTTGCTCATTTCTAGGCTTTTTGATATAATTTGATATAATTAGAACCACTACGCTTATTCGTCTGAAATTTGTCTTTTTAACCAAAATTACCTGACGAATTGAATGTAATAAAAAGGGTTGGGAAATTAGGATGTTGCCTCCACTGATAGGCTTTGTACATATGAACATACAAATGCATAAAACGCAAGTCTTATTTTGTACATCATGAAGAAAAAAGTTGCGGTACCCAATAAAGAAACAAGAAAGGAGTCATGAGAAGAATTGTGAGAGAATATCAATGAAATCATAAAATCATGAAATCATCATATTACAAGCAAAACATGACAATAAAAATTAGATATTTATCCAATCTTAAGCTGTATTACTTCAGGACTTGACACTTCAAGCGGATCTCTACTGGGTGAACTATTTCGCGCGAGTTCTAAATAAAGCCAATACATTGGTTGATAGCAACGTTACCCGCTAAAAACGATAATATGGTTCGCTTCTTTCTTCAAAAAAGTAATATATTGCATAAATGATACAAAAAAACTCACCAATTATTCTTTGTCAACTTTTCGACATATTTGAAAGAAGTAAAAATTTAAGTAATTAGCGATAGGTTCATTAGAACACGTGGCAAAGATAAATTATGCATTATCTATAGTTGCCGGTAAATGCTGAAAGCGTAGGTTTGGCGAGGCTATCAAATGTCAAAATCATTATAATAAATAAGATGAAGACTGCTCGCCAATTTTACCAATGTATTAAAGTTTGTGGAACTTCTTAGTGCCTTATCGGAGAAAGAAAGAGGAAAGTGACGAAACTTTGGCTTGGTAACTAACTTTTTCCCCCGACCAATATTTTCCACGGCTTTTATTTTACCTGACTAATAATTTTTTTCACGAATTTTTTTAACCCAGACAAACATTTTTTTTTTCGGTTTGCGTTTTACACTCCACCAAACGTTTTAACCAAACTTTGCAAGAGGTAGACAACAAAGAAACACAGTTTATCATTTTCCAAGCTCGTCCCCAGCCCCTTTTGTCTTTTTTTTATTTATTTTCTCGGACCTTATAGAAAGACGAAAGACGTCTTTCTATAAGGTCCGAGAAAAATAAAAAAAAGTCAAAAGGGGCTGGGGACGAGCTTGATCATTTTCATGATTTTTACAACAAAAATAGGGAATAAGGACTGAAAAGTGAAATAATAGACATTTCTCAGTAGGAAAAAGACAGTATTCAGTAGTCTCTCACGATCTATTTTTACGCCATTAGACCAGTGAGCAAAACTTGTTCAAAGTCAGCAAGCAGCACAGCTGTTAGAACAAACGACTTTGAACTTAATTGTGGTTAATTTATTCGTTACGAAATTTCAAACCGGAAGCACATAACAATATCTGATACCATTAAGTCCTTTCTTAATTACAAAACAATCAGTAAATTTATTTTTAACTTTTAATTAGTTAGAAACTCTGAAACGTGCCAAGATTACCTACTTACTAATTTATTACTCTGGGTCCTCTTAATTTATTCTTTAGCTACAAGTTTTTTTTTGAGTGACCCTACTCATGTTTTTTCCAACAAAATTAGGTCGAATAATACTCGAGAAAACTTAAAACTTATTTAATCTTTCCGAGTTTTCCTACTATTGTTTAACCTTAACCCCATTAAACCCGAAGGTAGGGAGGGGGCGGCACAAAGTGCCCACTGAACTTTCATTTTGCAATATCTTTTTTTCTGTTAGTGCTAGGTATAGTATTAAAATTTATCTTTTCATAACTTGTATAAAGGATTTGGATTACGAACTTTTTTTGGATATTTGTGTTATTTTTCCCGGAGTAACTTAATTTTGAACAGGGTGTAAATTAAAAGAATCTCTGCTGTTGCTAGGCTATCTCTTGAACAGGTAAATAATACTTAAAAGAATAAATGAAAATATATGAAACTCATGAAAATTACAGATCAGATATTTCATAGACCAGATAGTACGTTTTACAGACCGCAAGCTCACTCTTACTGCTGACGTCATGAACGGTACCAGTGATGTCGCTAATTTAATTTTTTGTCGAAATGTTTGTATTGGGTTGTTCTAAAAGTGTACCAAGTTTCATGCCACAAGTGTTAGTAGTTTGGAAATAAATGGCAGCGGTAATTTTAAAGCATTCCACAGACCGCCAACTCACTGTTATTGATGACGTCATAGCAGGTACCAGTGACGATATCAAGGAATTTTATTTTCGTCGAAGTGTTTGTATTGAGTTATTCTCTAAGTGTACCTGGTTTCGTGTCATAAGCATTAGTAGTATTGAAATAAAAGCTCGCGTACACTTTGTGCCCCACCTTTGGAATACACAGACCAAAAAAGTCCGGGTTTAATTAATAAGTAAGTAAGAACTTCGAATGATCATAATTTCTTCCAAAAATGATCTTACAAAGCGCAAATTTTGCTCATTCGATTACAAATGTGCCTCAGTTCTCAGATATAGCTATATTGTTCTGCATTCCTGAAAGTTAGATGCCACATGGCATCACTAGGCAATAAATGATTAGTAAAAACAATATTGTCTGCTGTTGGTATAACAAACAAACGATCAAAATTAACTAAATTATTTGCAAAAGCTGCAAAAAGATTTTCCTTACATTCTTTACTACCCGTTTGTTCAAGACAAAGAAAATATAACATAGTGGCTTCCCTTCCCAGTGGGCAAAAACATGTTCAAACTCTGCAGTGAGAACTCAAAAACAACATTTGTAGCGTTTTTTTAACGTCTTTACTGCGAACTTTGAACAAGTTTTTGTCCACTGGTTAACCCTATTAAACCCGGGCGTTTTTAGCCTGTGTACACCCGGGAGGGCTAACCACTAATGCTTATGAAATGAAAAACACTTTGACACAAAAAATTGACTTGGTGACGCCACTGGTACCTGTTATGACGTCATCAAGAATAATGGATTTTCGGTCTGTAGAATGCTGTAAAATTTCAACAGCCTTTTATTTGCAAACCACTGATGCTTATGACATGAAACTTGATTTACAGAACAGCTCAATACAAGCACTTTAACATAAAAATCCTGACTTAGTGACGTCACTGGTACCTGTTTGGACGTTGTCAGCATCAGTTGATTTGCGGTCTGTAAAATTAGTATTTGGTCTGTAAAATATGAAATCTGGTCTGTACTTTACAAGAATGTCATCCGTTTCATTTATTCTTTCTCTAAATAATATTTAACTGTTAAAAAGATAGCGACAACAGAGACTGTTTTAACAAGATTTTGTATTTTCGAAAAATTAACCCCTGTTCAGAATTAAGTTACCTCCGGAAGAATAACGAAAATATCCCAATATATATTCTATGATTCTGTTCTTTAATAAAAGTAAGGAAAAGTCACAAAATTTCAATACCATACCATTAAAACAAAAAAAGTTATCGCCAAATGAAAATGTCGCAGGCCCTTTGTGCCCAGCCCCTCTAACCTTATCTCCACTTCCCCGGGTTTATAGCTAAATACTAGTATCTGGGAAAAGTAACGTTGGGTTGAAGAATAGTAACTAAAACAAGAAACTTGCTTCTTGGTGTGCCAAACCTATTCAAAATCTAGAGTACAGATACTAGAACAACAGGGAATATTCTAGAATGCAAGTGCAGGGGTCTGTGACAAAGAAAAAGGACACATTTTCACCATAATTTACAAACATATGGTCTAATACAAGTGTTTTTCTTTAAAAAGGGTACTTTCGCCTACTAAAGAGGCCGGAGCAGAAGACTTGAGCCTCTTTTATCCTAGATTAGACCCTGAACAAAGTTGTCAATATTGTTCTAGCGTCTTTTACTGCGGATTTTAAACAGGTTTTTAGCCACTGGGTTAAAATACCATGAGATTTGTATTAATCTCACCTTGAGAAACTCGGAAAATATAGGACATTCAATTCTTATATAAATACATTGCATTACTCGAGTGCCTACCTAATATGCGTCCCCCTCCTCCCGCTAATTAATTTTAGGGAAAACTACCCTTCCGCGCTGTTTTATGTTTGTTGAATTTAGCAAATTTAGTTTTACCGCGCGAAGCTCAAAGAAGACATTTCATTGGTAGAAATTGATATCACACAACGTGTGACGGCAAAAATTAAATTCTTGATTTAGCCGACTAATGTGTTGTGAGCAAAAATCTGTTCAAAGTCAGCAGCACTGCGGACTTTGAACAAGTTTTTGCCCGATAGGTTTCTTAAAAACCACATTTACTGATGCTCATAAATACTAGATTGATCTTCCGACCGATTTATTGCTTCCCAGCCGGCAAAAAACCTGTTCAAAGTCAACAAAATAACGTTAGAACAACGTTCTTTGAACGTTGTTCTAACGTTATTTAGCTGACTTTGAACAGGTTTTTGCCGGCTGGGTTAGTATTGGATCCAAGCAGCTATAAAAGAAAAATAACAGGAAATAACCCTATCAAATATAATTGATTTGGCGTTGCATCTTCCCTAACCTACAATTAAAAGAATGTTGGAGCGATACTTTAAGGTTCCGGTTAACGTGGAAAATGATAATAGCTTTGTGTGCGCAAATTATCTTGAATTAGACAAAGGCAGGACAAGACAAATAAGTATATCAATCACAGTTGTTGTAAATTTCAAATTCCTCCTAGCGTATCTTCATTTGATGCAATAAGTAATTCCAAAGATAAAATAAAAGTGTTTGTTTTGTAAAAAGTGTTTGTTATTTCGAACACATTGAATGACAGCATTCCAGCAGTTAGTCGAAATATTAAGTTCTGAGTTTGTTCAAATTCGCGATTTCTGTATTGCGGTAAATCTCCGTTTTTCTTAAAAAATAAAACTAATTAAAATATATAACTTTAGGAGGAGGTTTTTTATGGCGCAAGAAATTAAATTCGATACTTGATCGGATATTGTATATCCGTGGGAGGGTAACTATGTTATGCTATGTCATGCTGATATTGACAATCAGAAACTTTATAATTATTATTAGATAGCAATTACTTATTAATACTGTATATTAATCCCAGCCGACAAAAACCCTGTTCAAAATCAGTTAATCTAACGTTATTTTGCTGACTTTGAACAGGTTTTTGCAGGCTGGGATACTTTATGATAATCATTATAAATGTATGTATTAGTTAACACCGTTTTTTTTAGGAGAAGGGAGAGGGGGGGGGGGACAAAAATACCCTACCCTGCGTTTTTTTATTAATAGCTTTTTTTATTGTGCGTCAAAATTGTTTTTGAGTGCCAAAATGCATATCATAAATAATATACTCTTGCAATCAATGTCTTGCTATTATTTTTGTTTTCATTCATTTATTGTCATTTGCGCTTAATTTGGACGAATAACACACCGGACACATGAAAATACGATTTTCTATTGTTTCAAAGAATTCTATTGTTCTCAAGACAAGACAACAGCCTAATAATTATATTTGAACATTTATTAATACTGTATATGATTAAGGTGGATTTCCGTTAGCGGAAAATTCCGCGCAGGATCCAAAAGAAGACATTCTATTGGTAGAAATTATCGTGTGATGTCAATTTCTACCTGGAATGTCTTGTTTTGGA
>JAULBZ010006163.1:0-12637 GCA_032360805.1 Neoturris breviconis
TATTTCAAACACTGTATAATGTGTGTATGCAAATCATATTTATGTGCTTAGGTTTAACTTTTACTTGGTTTGGTAGGCTACTTTCAATACCATAATTTATTTTTATTTTTGCAGCAATTTATTTTACCAGTTGAAGCCTAAAACCTTTTTTCACAGGAACATAATTTTACAGCTGAAAAAAATTCCTCACAATGAAGTGGATAAAAGAATATCACATTCACACCTGTGAAGTAGAACACTGTACAATAATACACTGATGCTACCCAGTGGGCAAAACTTGCTCAAAGTCTGCAGTAAAAACACTAGAACAAGTTTTCGTCAGCTGAGTAAAGATTAGTTTATATTATTAATTTTTGAAGAAATTGGAAATACATTATATATAGTACAAATATTTTGAGCCAATTTTAATTTAATTTGGTTATCTCAAAATACTAATATATATTGTAAAAAAAATAAAAATAAATATTGCAGGTGTTAAAATAACTGTCGATCATCACTGTGGAGGAGAAATTTTGCAGAATATTCAAAATGTAGCTATAATCGCACATATCCTCATAAAAGTTGAAATTTTGGTAAATTTGGTTGAAAATATTCTGAATAATCTCTCCTTTGCTGTGTTGATCAGCAGTTATTTTAATCCACGATATTATTTAAATCCTCAAGCAAACAACTTGTCATTCTTTCCCTATTGTCTGCAACAACAAACCGGAGGTCCAATGGGATCGCTGTCAATGTGTAGATCTAAGGAAACTCAATTGGCCAAATTCAACAGAAATGAAACTATGCAGAAAGGTGCTGGTTTCTTTGGTAGATTATTACATTATTTTGACGTCAACCCAGTGGGCAAGAACTTGTTCAAAGTCCGCAGTGAAGGCACTATAACAATGTTGTACGAAGAAGTTGTAGCTCACTGGGAGGTTACTTCAACATGAAAACAATAGATTCAGAAATGGATTATTTTAATTTTTTATTGCGATATTTGAAATAAGAGCAAATAGTCAACATTGTGTTTGTTTTTTTTTAATTTAACGTGTCAACCACTACAAGAGGTTGAAAATAACTGCAGACATCAATGGAAAGCTATACTTAAAATATGGTCCTTTAGTAAAAATAAGTCATTATTGATTACTACTTTCTAATCTTTATAAAATTCTAAATAAAAAAAATCACAGCTGAAAAGGAGATAGAAATTTCTTCTTGACTGATTCGTGATTGATTTAATCTTATGTAAATTACATTGCAGGACATAAGTTATAGAAATATGTATTTTTATATTACGTTTATGTTTTTATATTGTGATTACTTTCTATCATAGTATGTTTAGTTGATTAAATTTAAAATTATTTTACATAAAACCTTACAAATTTATAAACGTCTAATATATAAATATATATTATATATGTATATAATAGTACTATAACAACATTGCATTTAAAAGGAGTTCTTATAACAACATGATATTTAAAGGAGCTTTTTCTTGGTGAATTAAATGCAGTGTTCGAAATAAGAGTAAATAATCACTGTGAAGGAGTGATTTTCTAGCATAGCTACAAAGCCTAAAGCTATACACTGTGCTTGAAGCAATGCCCACATATCACTCCTCCACAGTGTATAGCTTCAGGCTTTGTAGCCATGCGAAAAATTCTAGCCTGAAGCAATGTCCAAATAGTCTCCTCCATGGTGTCTAGCTTCAGTCTTTGTAGCTATACTAAAAAATGACGTTTTCAAGTGATTATTTGCTCTTATTTCGACCACTGAGAACTTCTCCTTTAACATATTATCACATTTGAATATAAAATCTTATTAATAATTTACAAAATCAATCTTTTATCAAAGAGCTTTTCTGGTAAACCGTCCTATTCATAACTTTTACAGACTAGATGTGAGATCACTCTTGGAGAATCAATCACTTAAAAATGTTATTCACTTTCTGGTTAAATGTTTCGTTGATAGTATACTTAGTAGACGGGCAAGCAATAATGAATGTGGTATATTGGGAAGTAAAACCATTCATTTTTACAAATGCTAATGGCTCTATCGATGGTATAATCCCTCGTATGTTTCGAGAAGGACAACGCTACTGCACAAAAAATGTAACATTAGTTAAATTCATTCGAGAGGAACCTTCACGGAAATCATTTTATGATTTACTCCGATCGAATGTTTCTTATGGAACACACCAGCTAAAAGATTTTACTGGAAATGAAAATATTTTATGGACACCAGATATATCATTTGATATTAATGAAGAAAATATTGCCGAAAAGAATAGAGGCTTGAGATCGTTTGAGCTGTTGAAGTCAAGTGAAATGGCAATCATAGTACCACGTAGACTAATTTCACTTCCAAATAAAATCTTACGTGGGATTCTTAGTTGTGGACAAGTGATGATAATTGCGTTACTCTTATCGATTCTTTTTGGCATGTTGATATGGTTAGCAGAACGATTTGATAACGATGCATTTGCAAAATCCTTCATTAAAGGTGCAGGGTCAGGTTTTTGGTGGAGTTTGGTTTCCATGACAACAGTGGGATATGGTGATATTGTGCCTAAATCATTTATTGGTCGTATGATTGCAATGATATGGGTTTTTGTAGGTGTTATGATAGCCTGCGTGATGACGGCCACAACAACGCAAATTGTTACTGGAGTCGATCATCTAACTGTTTATGGTAAAAAGGTATCCGTGTTAGAAAATTCTGCTGAGGCTAAAGTTGCTGCATTAGACTATAGAGCAAAAGTTGTTCCAACAAAATCTTATGACGAAGCTTTAGATTTGGTAAGAAAAGGGAAAGTGTTTGCTGCAATGATTAATGCTGATGTGGTAGCTTGGTACCAAGAGGAAATACAAGCAGATGACAGCAATGTTCCATTACGCATTGTTCATAAAGTACCAGCTAGTTTATATATCAACTGTTTAATAAACATCAACGTCACACGAGCTGCAAGAAAAGCATTTGGATGTATGTACCAAATGAAAGATGAAGTATACACAAGATCGATTGAACGGTATCGAAGATATTGTCATACAGAAACATTGTATTTAGATACAATTGATGAGCTGTTCAGTCACATTTTTATCCAGACATTGATGGGACTAATATTTTTTTTCGTATTGATTGGTTTGGCATTTGAAGTATATACAAGTGAAAGGGTGACGAAAAAGATTAAATGTAGAAGATCTAATCCTGATAGCGAATATATGATGAGCTCATAATATCACTGATAACTCCTGTGGAGGAGGGATTTTTGAGAAAAGTTTAAGGCTATGTAGCCTGAAAGTACCTTATTTGTATTAATTTTTGCACATACTAATTTGCATGTGTTCTTTGTTTCAAAAATAATCTTCCGTTTGCCTTGTATTTGCCAGTCCAAATTAGTGTTTTATCACTCTAAATGAGTATCATTATTATTCGGATGGCCATGCACGAATACGCACATAATATGCACCTATCATGGATGCGCAAAAATTATTTTTTCTCATTCCATGAAAATTAAATACGTGCGAAAATTAGTAAGAATAAGGTATCCCAATATTTCACAGTGACGAGCTCTTGTTAATTTATCAGTAGCACTTGTAAATAAGACACGCCACTGTGGAGGAGTAATTTTCAAGCCTCAAGATAGCGGTTGGTTATTGCCTGTGGAGGAGTGTTTTTTTAGTACAGTTTTCAGCTGCAAAGGTGATGTCCAACCGTTTATGAAACTACAATGAAAAATTACTTTTCCGCTGTGAACGTTGTTCTTATTTCAAAACCTTATCCCAGCCAGCAAAACCTGTTCAAAGTCAGCAAAAGAACATTAGAACAATGTTCAAAGAGCTTTATTCTAATGTTATTTTGCTGACTTTGAACAGGTGTTTGCCAGCTAGGAAGGTGATTTAAGAAGGTGATTATCTTGAAAAAAACCTTGCAGTTGATTGAGAAGAAACTATATATTCTTCAATCTGCAAACATTTGTAAAACAGTTTTCTATATCAATCTCCAGAGATGTTAAATTATAATGTATTTTTTCATCAAAATAATGCAATGAGACTTTGTGATAGAGATTGTGGGATGTGATAAACTATGATTACCTATATAGAACGTAAAGTGTAAGATCACTAAATAGTGGTTGAAATAAGAGGAAATAATCACTATGAATGGATTTATTAGCATAGCTTCAGGCTTTCTAGCCACTTCTAATCACTTCTCCATAGTGATTATTTACTCGTATTTCAATCACCGCTGAAGTTTTACTCTTCCTTGTAAAATCGCTTTAAGAGCTGAAGTTTAATAGACTGGTTTAGATGTTCAAAGGTTAAATAGACATTTCTCGAATCTAAGAATTTTATAAAAAAAATTATTGATATCACTGATCTATTTTTGCAATCCTCACATTACTTGTATAAAAGTTTCCAGCTAAGTAGTGAAAAAGTTTATCCTAATGTAGAAACAGTTTTACAGCCATATTTTATATCTCTTAATTTTTCTTTTACCATATTCAGTCTCATTTTTCATGCAAAACACAAAAAATTAAATGGCAAATAAAATAAATCATATTATGATACACTCTTATCGGTGTTTGAAATAAGAGTAAATAATTACTGCGGTGGAGTGATTTTTGAGCATAGTTCAAGCTTTCTATCATGAATCAACACTCAAAAATCACTCCACCACGGTGATTATTCCTCTTATTTCCAACACTGCTTAATTTAAGTAGGAACAACACTTAATTTTTTATAGCCATAAAAAAAACACTTTATTCTGTGCAGTTTTATTTTTAAATCTTCTAAAGCAATTTTTGGAAGGAATGTCTAAGGTCTTCCAAAGGAGAGTTCTGTCAATTTAACCGCACCAAAAAATTTGGTTTTGGAGCGAAGATCCTCAAGTAATTCACCAATTTCATGTTTTAAAATGTTTATACTGTAAATACTTCTAATTAACCCCTTGGGTTCGACCTTAATTTGATTTTTTAAATTTAGTAGAGACATTTATTAAATGGAGGCATTAAAAAGAGAGAGGAATGTTATGTTTAGGAGATTCGTATATAAAAGACGTCACTGATTTATTATGTGCTTATTATTTTCTCGTTTATCAAGGATTTATACAAGCATATTTTTCTTCATCATTATCAAGGAAACTATACGATAATTTGGTATCCTTTAGCCTAAATATAACTGCTGGATATCAATTGTGAGGGAGTATTTTTTAGTGCAGTTTTCAGCTTTAAAAACACTCCCCGCAGGTGATTTATTTGAGATTTATTTGTGTACAGAAAATTATTGATGGAGTAGATTCCAATAAAGTCAAAGCGGTAGACATTAGACAATCTCTTCCCCAGCAAAATAGCGTTAGAACAACATTCAAAGAACGATGTCTTAGTTTTGCTGACTTGGAGCAGGTTAAGTTTAAGCAAGATGATAATAAATGAATACATTGTAAGGAAAAGGGTGCTTACTGTACAGTATTCTAATATCTCCCCTGAAAAATTTCAATTTAGTTTTTCCTCCCATGTATAAAACTCAGATAAATCACAAATTTAAATAAAATATGAAACCACCTTGGTATGTGGTCTGAAATGATTTTCATTGATCAGAACAATGATGTGACTTTTGTAATAAGATCTTTTTATTACACTTCATACTTTAGAAGAATAGTTTATTAAGAAGTACATTTTCCATTTTTTATTTCCAATGGTTTGTCGATAAATTTAATAAGCTCCCCTCTTGATTAAGACCACTCTGGTGGGTCGATATTTTGTTAATAAGTTCCTCCGTTGCTTAATCGACCATTTGCAATAAAAAACTACATATAAGTTTATTAATTGCTGCTGAAACTAAGTGTATATTAATAATGTAACACAATCTGAAATGTATTGCAGTCATGTATGATACGATTCCCGTATAAGTAAGGGTGCTGTGTTCGAAATAAGAGCAAATAATCGCTGTGGAGGAGTGACTTTTTGATTATTTGCTCTTATTTTGAACCCTGCTGTGCATGTGCTCATTATTAAGTTCCTATCCAGAATAATAGACTGGAAGTGCCCTGTGTGTATACACTATGGTAGCCAGTATTTCAGCTATTTCTTTATCAAAGTATGTAATTCTAACAAAATAATTATTCCCAGTGAGTTAAAAGTCAACAGTAAAGACAAAGATGTTGTTCTAGTTCCTTTCTAGCATCTTTACAACAGACTTTGAAAAGTTTTTGTTATGTTGCTTTTACCATTTTCTTTGTATTGTATATATTGCAAATAAAATACGATTAGATGATTTTAACATCCTATATTGGTTCGTGTGTCCTTGTCCAGATAAGAGTACATTCACCCTTCATAAATGACGAGTGCCCTTATACTGGTTATTAGGGTAATTCGTTACCAAAAGCAGATATCTTAGCAGCTTTAAAAAAGTAAAATTCAATAATTTTGAGAAAAATTAATCTCGGGACGAAGAAACCGATCAATTGCAAGATAATTAATTCAGCACTCTTTCCCTGGTAACGAATTTTGGAGATGGTCCCTTACAGACACACGATATGTCATAACAACATCAAAACGACAGCTATAAAGCCTGAAGCTAAACTCAAGAATCACTCCTCCACAGTGATTATTTGTTTTTATTTTAAGCACTCGCTGAATTTAGTATTTTGTGCATGAAATCTTGCAATTGTTCGGTTCTTTTATAAGGTTTGCAAGTCAGTCACAAAGCCCGATTTCCCCTTAATCTGGACCAGCCTGGATCGGATCGCAAATTTTTTAAACTATTTTCAAATCTGATCCAGATCAATCCAGTCTGATTTTAATTCGACCAATCATGTAGCTTAAAAGCGATCCGATCAAGTCAAGATCTGGATAAGCGGAAATCAGGCTTAAATAACTGACAGGCATGACACTTGGAGGAGTGGAGCATTAATGTTCTCATCAATGAGACAATCAATAACATTTATTATAAATTACCTTATACAAAGAAGAAGAAAACCTTTGCATTGATCAAAATAAGAGAAGACAATCTCTGCGGTTGAGTGATATTTGAGTATAGTTTCAGGCTACAAAACCTAAAAAAAAAGTAAAATCCCTCCTCCACAGTGAAAGTTTACTCTTATGTCAACCACTGCCATTCGAAGCATTTCTCACAATTTACTCATTTTTTGAACCTCTTCCTGTAATTTCAACGGAAAACGAGATGCATGTATAAAATTAATTCAATTAGATTTCTTGTTTTATGTTTCTAGGTTCGATCAACTCAGCATTTATTTTCAAGACATGATAATAGAAATTCACATTCAACTGGTATGGGTGATCTGGAAACGCATTTCAATATGGTATGTCTGAAGATTGATTTCCATTAGACAAAAAATTTACTGTGAAATCCAAAATAGGACATTCCATTGGTCGAAATTGTCGTCACACGTGGTGAATGTCTTCTTTTGGCTTACGAAGTGAACTAAAGAGTTTGTGTAGAAAATCACATTTTGTCACCATTCTTCAGTTACTAGCTTCTTCTCTGGGCTTACAAAGGGACATAATAGTGATGACGTCAGCATTTTTCCGATGACGTCTTATTTTCAGATTATATTAGACCTACTTTTCTCAAATCTTTTAGTTGGTTTCTTAAACCTATTAAGCCTTGGCTTTTCTTGCTTGTTAAAATTGTGGTATTATGATCCACCTCCATAATTCATAAACTGAAGTAACTGTGAAGTCAGTTATTATTTTGGTGTTTGACGACCAATTTCTGTGAACTTTGAGCAACGTTTTTTCCATGGCATGTTACGTCTAATTAATCAACGCCAAAAAGACGTCGTTTTAACGTTATCCAAATAACGTCATTTTGACGTTGATTAGACGTCGTTAATGTGTATCCGACTTCACATTAAAACTTTTTATGCGAATTTCTTACTCTATTACCCGTATTGCGCATAAGGGCACCCCCTTTTTGGATTAGGGCCCATGCGCTGTTATCCGGATGGGCGCATGCACCCTCATCCTTATAGGTTTCAAAAATTGTTCGATAGTGCTTATTTGCGACATGAAATGTAGTGGGAGGAGTTGTGGAACAAAGATTTTTCACTTAGAGTTGGTTCTTTTCATAAGTTCAAATATATTTTTGCTTTTACTTCTTACAATATACAGAAGAAATTTCTAAACCATTATTCCTGTGTATTTTCTCTTTATCGAGTGACTCGAAACAACTTTTTTAGGCTTAGAATGATTTTTAAAAAGCGATTATTAATATTCCTATAGTCGTTCTTACTTCTAGCAAGACTGTTCATAGTACCTTAAGGGACCATCTCTAAAATTCGTCACCAGGGGGAGAGTGCTGAATCAATGATCTTGCAATTGATTGGTTTCTTCGTCCCAAAGAAACCAATCAATTGCAAGCTCATTGACTTAACACTCTTCATCATAAGTCCGATTAAAGTTAATTATAATACAAATTTACGGGTTGTAAAATAAAAACGCATGCGCTCTTTTCAGTCTACTAAAGTGAAAAAATCCTCAAATGACCCGGATGGGAGTAATAGGGTATAAAAGTTGGAAATATTTATTCTCGAAATTAAATATATCTCAGTGGGCAAGTTTTTACCCCCTCGTTAGGAAAATTAAGATTGGTCTTATTTTATTCCAGGGATTAGGTAAGAAGAAACCTGTCGCGTCACAACACACAAAAAGTACGTCGCCGTTACTGGGTTGGAATAGCGACACAAGTTACAAAACTTTTCAAACAAGTTACAATACAACATTTAAAAGAAAGAATTATATCTCGACTAATCATTTTCATCCGCGGAATGAATCTGGTGAAATGCTTTATAAGCAAAGGAGAAGCTGCTCTTCTGCGCATGTTATGTCTACAAACACAGAACCTATTCATAGCCGTAAAAATCCCGATCTACAAAGACGATTTCTAGACAAATATTCACAGCCTCCATGTTTACGTTCTGTGCCGTTGTTAGCGTGGAATGATTCGGCGAATCGTGGTGGGATTAATTTTAAGCCGTGCATTGGAGATTCTACGAAACGTATCCTCCCTCGTACGGATTATGGTCCTGTCAATACCCATACAGCGATTACAGAGAGAAATATTATTACTTGGTAGATCAATACACAGAAGCCTGGATACAACCGGTAGGAGTGTTTGTTGAGTGGAGTCTTTAACTCTACAAACTATACTTGAAATCACTCCACATGGCGTTTGGTACTTGCCTGCTTGAACTATGCAAAGCACACTTCGTGTGCCCTGTCATTACGGAATCTTTTGTTATTGTGTATATATCCGACTTTAAACAGATTTATTTTTAAAAAGGTTGAGTTATAGAAGTTTAATGGAATAATGGAAGTTTGGTGCAGAGCTGAAAGCTACAAGATCTGATTGGTGCAGAGATTGAAGCTACGAGATTTAATTTGCGCGGAGAATGAAAACTCGACTCGGCATTTAGACATTTGTGTATTACTTATTCTAAAACGACTAAAAGACTATTCATATTTCGTTTGTTTAGTTTTGTGTCAGGGTCTAGACTTTTTTTTAAGTTGTCAAGTCTTCAAGTCGAGTAAAGTTAAAATAAAAGCATGCCATATAAGGGTATTCAGTCAACGATCTTGCAATTGGTTGGTTTCTTATGAACGAAAACCCCATCAATTGCAAGCTTGTTGAGATACAGAGATAACTAAGTGTACCTTCACCTAGGATTAGAGCGAAGATTTTCAAATTTATGACTATTGAAGTCCTTCTTACCGTTCACATGTCTTAAGGACAGGGCCGAAATCTCACCAGGCGAGATATTTTTAGTTTTCGTGCGTTTCACCCCGGGTCGAACTTGACATGTGAACGTAATCATTTTTACCCCGGGGCGAAATTCGCCCCGGTGTCATGTGAAGGTAACCCTAAATAAATCATTGGATTGAGAATTTTATTTCTATTTCATTCCCAGGGAGTATTTTTATTTACAAGTGAATAAAAAGGAATCCTGGAGATGCTTAATAAAAGTCTCAATCATTTCCATACTAGGAACCGTCTCAAAAATAAAGTCTACAGAGAGTACTGAGTCAACGATCTTGCAATAGATTGACTTCTTTGTGCCAAAGAAACCAATCCATTACAAGCTCGTTGACCTAACACACTTCTGTACAGATTAATTTTTGTCAATTTAATTGATTCGACCCGAACAAAAATGTTTGTTTTGGAGTGAAATTTTGAGACGGTTTCTAAGTAACCCTGGAGAGAGGGGAGGTGATTATTTAATTTTTTTTACGTCATTCTATTTTTTTAAAATGCATTTATTTATTTATATTGTACATGTGTCCGAGCAATCTCGATCCTAGAGCTTCTCTCTTTAAATTAAGACGGAGCGTTAAGAGAGAACAAGCCCTCTCGGATCGAAGTTGAGGATGGAGTATTTTGATATTCTAACCTGGGTCTAACCTTTTTTGAAATTTTATTTGTATGAATTATAATGAGAAGTAGTTAGTTAAGTAATTATCTTCCTGTGCATGTGTGACCACGTTATATTTCATAACATTGTTAACAAATATCAACCTCGATCCCAGCCTTCCCCCTGATTACCTGAGGTCGAGAGATCGAAACGTTGGAATCGAGGTTGAACAAATATTATGTTTAATGTATTTTTGGAGTGAATTAATAACAAACACAGTACTTGCAAATAACGTTATTTTGCTGACTTTGAACGGGAATCCCTGGACTTACCTTAAGGGAAGAAAGTGTTCGCAGAACAAAAAAAATGCGGAATTAAATTAAAGAATGCGAATCGCACATCGAAAAAAGCGCGTTTTGCGTAATTAAAGAATGCGAATGAGCAATTTTTAAAGATTGCGAATCGTCTAAAAAATAAGTATACTGTTTTTCGTAATGTAAAAATAAACTAGACGCAACCTATGCGTGGACAATCTCGCTGGTATTTCGTTCCTTGGCACATCTGTTGCAATCGGGTTAGTATGAGAGTCTCTCTGGAAGAGGCTAATCGCTCTCTCCTTCGCGTTATTAAAGAGCCAAGAGGACTTCAAGTGAATATTAAATATAAATCCTTTGCGGTGGAGATTCTTAGTTTCATTCTTTTGTGATAATAAGATGTATTGTTTATATGATCTTGCTGATCTTATTTCAATTGTTTGTGTATTAATACAGAATATATTTTTTATACGAAAAGTTGACTTTCATTTGCTGAATAATTATTTGCTTATGAAGGCCACAAGTGCAGAAAATTAAACTGTTTTTAAAATTTATTCGCATATATATTTTTTTCATTGGGAGTCGTGAGACATTTAAAATTACGATTTAACTGTACAGGGCTAACACAGCAGTAAACATTTTTACATGTAGCTAATACACATAATATATTTAAGACCAAAAAACAGGAATAATTTCACATAAAAAGTTCTGTCGTTCGTCTGTGTTCATTCTGAACAGGCAATATGCTAAGATAGCGGTTATATAGCATATGCACTGAACAAATCGGTCAGAGGAAGTATATAAGAGGAAGTCTACAGCAGAACTCTAAGCTTTCGTCTATGACACGAGATAGAAAAAACAACAACAGCTACACGGATTGGGCCATTTTTATCTCGTTGCTTTTTGCCTACCTGAGCAGGAAAATCTTCACTTTATCGCTTTTTATAGCCGGTTTTTATCTGTGCTTTTCTAATAAAAGTGAAAGGTCAATTCAAACTTCCACCAGATAGCTTCAAATACTCTTCTCTTCTTTTCACAGAGCGCACAGAGAAACTGAAGTAAAGGCGCGTTGTACTGGTTAGAACTTAGAACCCGCACTGACCAAACAAACAAAACACTCGCCAAGTTTTGGTATATATTTTGGAGCTAACTCGACCAGAATCAATGCCTCGATTTCACTTACTGTTATCAGGTTTTAACACGGTGCTGTATATTAGCCGGGTGGGAGTGATTCGTTGCAAGAATTCGTAGTGGACGGACGGACGGACGGACGGATGGAAGGTGACAGGATCGGTAAACCAAACAATCTCTGCCTTTAGCGAGATTGAATTAAAAAAAAGATCTGCTCTAAAATATTACTTTAGACGGTGGTTCTCATGAGGTGAACGGTGGGCACAAATGGTGGCAGAAGAAAGTGGAACGATGTATTTCCCTTATTCAAAATTACCACACGAGTTTCTAACTTAATACGCGTAAAAAAATACGGGAAAAAGGATCCGGGAGTATTATTATTATTATTAGAAAAAAAATATATATATTCGGAAAAAAAAATTATTAGAAAAAAAAAATCGGCAACGTGACTTTAATTTTTTTCTGGTCGGTGGTCGGTTGCTGGTCAGACGGTGGTCAGTGGTTTTGGAATACGCCTATTACTAGGCCTTCAAATTTATCAGAAAGTCAAAAGCCGTCAAGGGACCAAATATATAGATAAACAATAAGCCTGAAGGCTTTAACAATTTCCATCCTGAGAACAGATCAGACATTCAATTGCAAATATTTCAGATAGCAATATCATCTATTTCAAAAATTCATGCCAACATAACCTACAAATTTTCAGAATGCTGTTCGGAAATCAGTAAAACAGCCGCATGGCAGCCGAAGTATTTCTGCCGGTTAGGCAACGTTTTGCTTACGAGTAGTTTTTGTAGTTAGAACTGACATAATGCTGATAGTAATTACTTAATTAATTGCCT
>JAULBZ010006164.1:0-12637 GCA_032360805.1 Neoturris breviconis
GTCTGTTTTCTTCTGCAGTTAATGTAATACATTGACGTCAGAATCATTAACAGGAAATGCGGTAATGTATGATAATTATATGCAACCAGAAAGTAATTATTTCTTTTTCGTGGTAGCCATGGTACTTATCAATAATGAATAAATTATCATACATACATTAACGCATTTCGTGTTAATGAATTCTGATGTCAATTTAATACATTAACTGCAGAAGTAAACCATCCTCCTAGAGTAAACAGACTAAGAGAGAGGATCGATCATTGTCTTTCAAGCCATTACATTGCTTGAAAGTTCCAAACATAAAAACTTGAGGCTTTGAACAAAAACAACATATGGAGATACAGTACGTTTATAGACTGTAATCTACGGTGGCTCATATGTGTCATCTTAGTTGTAAAAAAAACGTATAGTTCTAACCTCGGGTTACGTGTAGTTCTAACCTCGGGTTACGTATAGTTCTAACCTCGGGTTACGTATAGTTCTAACCTCGGGTTACGTATAGTTCTAACCTCAGGTTACGTATAGTTCTAACCTCGGGTTACGTATAGTTCTAACCTCGGGTTACGTATAGTTCTAACCTAGGGTCGGGGAGTTCTAACCTTAGGTTAGAAGACGTAAGTTCTAACGAGAGAGCATTAACACGAAATTTTTCTAAGATCTTTAAGACAAGAGGGTCCATTTTGAGTCTAGTGTATGTTACGACATATTTATTCGATGTTTCGTCAAACAACTTTTCAAGTAAGAACATGTTCAAAATCAGCTGTAAAGACGCTAGAATAACGAGGTCCAGGAAATGTTACAACCAAGATATACTTTTATACGCACTTTAATAGACGGGTGTTCTAAGTAGCAACATAGTGATTACATAGTCTACTGTTATTAGTCTGCATATGAGCTTGGAAAGAATGAAGAAATGATGTGATCCAGACACAAAAGTACAATACGAACAAGTTCTTAAATCATACTTTCAATCGTTTAAGTATGAAATTAGACTGGAATCGTACGTTTCTCAGAGAGTTACCATGGCTATACTGTAAAATAAAATCTCTGAGAAAATTTACAAAGCAGTATGGGAATACTTATTGCACTTTTCGCTATGAAAAATGCATGAAACAATCATGGACAAAATAATATGAGAAGTTTCTCAAATCAAAGTTGGCTGGGACACTGAGGCACGTTTTTGGCTATACCAACATTGGAATGCGGGGGAGGGAGAGGAAAATTCATTATTTATGGCCATGTTTGTATTATGGATGTCAAGAATTATACAATTTTTCAATTATCTTAATTATATAAATCATGACGTATTTCACAGTTGTTTCAAAATAACATCTGCACGACATCTGGTTAAGTTGTTTAACGTTCAATATGTAATCTTATGTATCGTGTGTATGTGCATGCATTAGCTCTGATTATTCACGAAATTGTTGTAACCTGCACGAAGCCTGTAACGGCAGATCCCTACAAGGAGAATTTGTTCGCACCTGATAGATGACATCGCTTTCAACTCGTTGTAACGAATTTACCTAGTTGATATCTGCCTTAAAGCTTTCCCACCAGTGTGACTTTTTACTGACAAGTCAAAGTGATAAAGATTAAGCCATTGGTGGGAACCACGCTTAAAAGTTGCACACAACCATATCATATAACTTTGCTGCTATTGATGTTATCAAAAAAGCGCAATATTTGACATTTGTAAATTTAAAGGAAAAAACGGGATGCGTTATAAAATCATATTTATACTTTTATCGAGAAGAAATAATATTGAGGCAATTTCCTTGTTTGCTAGACTAGAGAATAGCCTGTCTAAGTAGGCTAATCGAAGTAAATCGGAAAATAAAGACTGGAATCGAGGAAAATTGGAATTTACGACAGGAATTCTCAACCTCGTTCACCAGGGTTTTTTGTCTTTTCAAAGCCATGGGAACGAGGTTCAAAAATGCCTATTATATCAGTATTTTACAAAAAAAATCATCTCTAAGCTTACTAGTAGAAACATGTTTCTAAAAAAACTGTTTTTACTTCTCAAAAGAATGTGTTATTTCTGTTACATTTCCGTCTCAATTGTACTGGATATATATCCGGCGAATTGTTGACACAGACTAGTGTGACATGCAGTCTCAATTGTACTGGATACAGCCGGCGAATTGTTAACACAGACTAGTGTGACATGCAGTCTCAATTGTACTGGATATATCCGGCAAATTGTTGACACAGACTATTGCGACATGCAGTCTCAATTGTACTGGATATAGCCGGCGAATTATTGACACAGACTAGTGTGACATTCAGTCTCAATTGTACTGGATATAGCCGGCGAATTGTTGACACAAACTAGTGTGACATGCAGTCTGAGTCTCACTTTATGTTCTAGGCTCAATTTACGGGAAGGACAGTGGACATAAGCCGGATTTCCACTTAGAAAAATACGCGTAACATAACGTAACGCACGTAATACCTGATCGGCTGACGTAACTACTCAAAACGCTATACTACGTTAAAAACGCAACACTGAAAAGACGAATAATTACCCAACGGACCAATTACGTGTACGATACATTACGTGTAGATTATTAAGTCGAAATCTGGTTTTAGATAAGCAAGAAAGTGATATTTATGCTGGAATATTTTATAAACAAATGGAAATTCATATAAAATTTTATAACAAAAGTTTTGTAATTAATGTAGTCGTGGGTACGGTGTTGAATTTTATTCTGTATAATATTTAAGAAAACAATGCAACTATAAAGAGTGATTCTAAAAACTATAACCTTGTAGTATGACGTCAGATTAATACTAAAACGACGTCAAAATGACGTCATTTTGACGTTGACCTGACGTCATGTGTTTGTCGGAGCACAACTATATAAATGCATAACATTCATCTATAAGAATTCTTACAAACAAGCGTCAACTTCCAAAACCCAACGGAAAAAAACAACGTAATCTGAAGCTTGGTTCCGACTGCTCTGCAATATCAAATAAGCGGGGATGGATGGGTGGGCCGAGGGCGCTTGATGTTCATCCCCTCCCTCCCCCACTTCGTAACTTTTAGGAAATCAACAATAACATAAAACAGTCAACTCGCTATAAAATTAAAATACGCGCTCAAAATAACGCGAAGTTAAAATAATTTAACTCGACTAGTCCTTAAAACATTTCCTGCTACACAAACCCTGGTGTTAGCCTGCTACACAAACCCTGGTGTTAGCCTGCTACACAAACCCTGGAGTTAGCCTGCTAAACAAACCCTGGAGTTGGCGATATTATGCTTATTTAGTAACTAAAGAAATTTGCCACGATGTCGGATGAACATCGACACAACGTCGTCGTGAAGTTGATTAGACGCCGTGTGCCCACTGGGCTAACTCGATGTCTACCTAATGAATCCAGACCTTTTTTGACAGTTGTAACCCCCTGATACTGCAAGTTTTGTCATATAAATTTTACTTTTAATATTATAAGTTAAGGGGGTTATGATAGGTAAAAAATATTAACAACGTTTTTCTATCATTACCACTGAAACTTCTTATAAGGACCAAAAAAAGATATCATAAATACAGGTGAAAGAAACATCACTGCCATTAGCACTAGTCAATAATATTCGTAGATAACGTTTATATTATGATATATTATATTAACAACAACATTTTCCATTGGTTTATTTGTTACGAAGAAACCAATCAACTTCATTATCATTGACTAATTACTCTTCTATATGCTGCTCATTTTTTAGTCCATGATAAATTCTGCAATCTTCCAGCACGTACAATACTATCAAATGCTTCATCACGACCCATCATGGCTGCAAACAAATATGGCTACAATAAAACAAAAAGAATAAATGGAAATAAATCAGCTCATGGGAACAATTACAGCAACGTAATCGGCCCATGTGGAAGTTACAGCAAAATCAAATAAAACTTGAATTTAAAGGTACCTATTTTTGGTCAAAATTACAATATCTATGTCAAATGGATAAGTGACACACACTGAACATACTCAGAACATTTCAGAGTCTAAAAATGCCAAGAAGTGGGAAAACAAGCAATTATTTCCTCTGAAAACAGAAAATGTTTGGCCAAACAAGATGGCTGTCACACAGTGAGCATAATTTCCTACAACTTCAATTACATCTCCACTAATATTCATTCTTATGCAGATCTTCAGAATATGTGGCTAGCAATATGAACTTTCATCTACAAGCACTCACATAAATACTTGAGACAAGGTGAAATTCGAGCATTCGGAATTTCCACTTAGATAAAAAGCTTTAACTTTTAGGTAGCAAAACAAAAGCCACAAAAATCGAGCATGTTCCAAGAGCCTGAAAAAGTAAATTTAGCCTTTGCATTGCATAATATATCTTATATCTTATCTTTCCTGAAAATTAGAAGGTCACATGGTCACAACAAGAAGATATTGGCTATATTGGCTATCCAAAACCACTTATCTCAAAATCTGATTGCAATAGAAACTCTAGTAATACAAAATTCCTAATAAATCAAAGAGTTTTAATGATACTGACTTAAAACTTTCAGTAAATATTGAATATGGTCTTTAGAATTTAAATCCGTCAAAAAATAAACACATGACGTCATGTCGCACTTTTACGACGCCATATCGTGATTTTTGACGTCACATGGATTTTTTATTTTTTTTTTGTTTTCATGATGAAAGTAACAAATTTGAGAACACAATTTACATTTTCTCTTTTTGTTACAGCTAAACGCAACGATAGAAATAATGAGAAAATAAGCACTATATGCAATATATATAATATGCAATATATATAATAAAAAGTTTCAAAATTGTTCATATTCTTCTAGAATGAGGCTCTTTCTGATGCATTACAGTAAAACATAATGATATCTTTTATAGAACACATTTCATTTTTGTCAGCAATATTCATCAGGTTTGATCAGTAAATTATATAATTCTGGTCTGTAAAATATAAATCTGGTTCTGTAAATTACACATTATTGCTATCCATTACTGTTATAACTAGGAATAAAAAAGATAGATCTAAACAATAAAGATTGTTGATATAGCAAAATGAAAATAACAGTAAACAATTATTTCATTTTAGCCCCCTTCGAGAAAACAACCCCCTGGAAGACTTTGGTCTTTCTAACTAATCTACACGTGCCATAACATCAATTCTACACGTATCCTCTGTAAATTTATAGAAAGTTATAAATACCTTAGCCATTTCTTTCACTTCTACCTCTATGGCCATTCCTGGACCTGGCATGAATGATATGGGTTTTGCCTATAACATATAATTTAGAAATAAACAGCTCTGCGACGAAGGGTGTTATGTCAACGAATTTTATTGTCACAAAAAAACCAATTAAATGTAACCAAGCACCGACTATCCACGATGTAGGATGGACATCAAAATAACTTCAAATTGACGTATATGATCCGAAGTCGTCGCCAGCTGTGAAAAATGCAAACCCTCAAAATATTAGCACAAACAACGTTGTACTTTGGACTTTGAATAAGTTTTTGCTTACTTAGTATTTATAGCAAATCATCCAGTCCCAGCCGGCAAAAACCTGTTTAAATTGGGGTACTTCTTGCAAAAATACGTACCTTTTTCATGTGCGTTATATCAGATAGTTTAATGGCAATGTTCTTCTTGGAGTGAAACTGATTTCTTTCGAAACATATATAACTAAAAATAAAAGAAGAAACATGCTTGTAATGGATAGACTCAGAGTAGAACTTGTTGCAATGCAATGACTTCCTTTTTGAGCAGGGTACTGCAAACATGGTTTTCGCCTATTTGTGAATAGGTCTATTGGAACTTTTTATAATAACATATAGGAGTGCTTTTTAGTATCATTTTCACCTAAAACACACCTCTACAGATTGTATCCGGCAGTTATCAGTTATCATCGTTTTTCCGTTTGTTTAAATCATAGATATATACTCACTTTGTTGTCAGATACATCCGACCATGTTTCATACTTGACAGTGGACTTTCTTTATCCATGATAGTACATCTGCGACCTTCATTCCAGTCTATAAGCAACATTACACATCATAGTACTATGTAAGAGCATTATAGTATTCCTATGTTGGCATGGTTATGGATACACATTATACATCATAGTACTATGTAAGAATGCTATGGTATTCCTATGTTGGCATGGTTATGTATACACATTATACATCATAGTACTATAAAAGAACACTATAGTATTCCTATATTGACATGGTTATGGATACACATTATACATCATAGTACTATGTAAGAATGCTATGGTATTCCTATATTGACATGATTATGTATACACATTATAAATAAATCCCAAATATATTATATATTATCACAAGTCTCCACTTCTCCCCTTATAATTTGGATACAATATTTGCTTGAATGTGGTGAAATCCTCATAGAAAATTGAAATGCTAAATATGTATGTGTTTACTTTCAAAAAAATCCTTTTTTGCTGATACAAAAAATTGGCGAGCAGTCTTTTTGCTCAAAACTATGACTCGTAAGCAAAACGTTTCTGATACATTCCGACAAAATATTATCTCGAACGCTGGTACTAAATTTCAAAATGGTAGTACGTAAGGAACTTGGTCTAATAAGGAAAGCAGGATATCGCCGCTGCTGCTGCAAAGTGATAGTAATAGTCTATCCAAACTTTGCTTGGCAAGCAAAACAAGTCGGCCTGATATTCAAAAAAATAACATTTTAGTTATTGAGGGCAAGCACAAAGCCCCCCCCCCAATACATTCAGAGCTTTAAAAAGCCCATACTGAATTGGTTTAAGAATATAATTAACATTCCTTACAAATATTACTGCCACCTGCAGGTCTTAAAGTAACCCTTGTGATAATCCTCAATTCCCGCCAACGGTTGCAGATTAGGGCTTGGGTTAGGGAGATCGACGGATAACCCTCAAACCCAGCGGTTAACCATCAAATCCTACAGGTGGCGGTAATTTTTCTTTCGACAGACAATAATTACTTAAATCCCATACATACCATGTAACGGTACTTCATCTCTTGGTATTGCAAATCGATCACTAAATATGATGGATTCCCATGAAGCATCTTCTTGCTTTTCAGCTCCGTCTTTCTTTGATTTCGCAGGTGATCGAGGTGTACTCGAACTACTACTAGACTGTTGGTTTGATTGTGATGATGAGGATTCAGCCTATAATGCATTAACAACAAAAGCAGGTTTAAATAAATTAGGTGGTCGATTGATAAAATTTAACGACTCAGATTAATGACATAGATAAGACATGCGGATTCTGCCAGGGTGACATATCTTTTCGAATACCTTTTCTTGTGTAAACGCTAAGTCTTGAAACTTCGTCACATTTAGTATAATCTTAATACACATTTTTAGAAATTTCATAGCTATAGCCTGTGATCTTCAAAACTTATTGGTCATTTCTCGAAATTACTTTTCAAGTTGCCCATAAAATCTTTGTAGAAGTAAAAAAAATACAAACGTTAATAGCTCATATCTATCATAAAAGCAATGGCTAATATTATCTTTGCGTTGCCATTATAATTAGAATGTCACTTTGTCCTGATATTTTGTTGCCGTTATGTTAACATTCTGCGGACGGGGAAGGATCACACGGGGAAACTACAAGCAATTCACACTGGGAATATAAGCAATGAAGAGTCGTATATTGGCGGAAGTGGGACAGGGGGAATGCATTCTACCTACTGATGGTCTACTATGACCGAACAAGCCCGATCAACAACAACCGTGACTTGACTCAAACATGCCTGACCTAACCTAAGAATGGTCTACAATGACCGATCAAGTCCAGACACTAGATAGGCTTCGAAAAAAAGGTGTGATTTTTGATGACGACAGCAAAAAATGATGATGCCAGCAAAAAAATAACTACTTTTAAATGTTTATTTGATATTGTAGTATTACCTTACCAAGTTTTGTGACTGTATGTTAAACCAATCCTGAGATCCCATGGAGGGGGAGGAGGGGGAGCGGGGGAGGAATCCACTACACTTATTTAAGCATTGTTTTTGTTGTCTTTTGAATGTTATCTTGTTAAAATGGTTAAATTTACCTAGTGCTCAACATCAGTAGTTTTTTAGTATTCTTCTAGCAAGTTGGATACTAAATGCTCATCGGGCGCTTAAAAATAAATTCCTTCTAAATATGTCTTAATGGACCTAATTTAAGCGACTTGTAAAGCACCGTCTAAGCGCCAGCAACTTTATTTATATTTAGCGGTGGTTGTTTCGAACACATAAGTTCAAGAAAATGGTAAGCAAAAAGGAACATGACGCTTAAATATTTGTACTAGAAACGGAAATTTAAACACCAAATTTCAAGTGTAGTTTTTTCAGTGGCCTAGTGGAAACTGAGTTCAATAGGACTCACAACAGGTGAATTTCGTTTTTCTTCTTCAGCATTTTCGAAATCTTCAAGCTTTCGCTGTAGATTTTCTGCATGTGTTGGTAGATCAGCCCATAAACGTTGATAATCATCATAACGACGTTGAACCTAATTGCAAGAAATAATAGACCTATTATTCACAAATACATGAAAACGAGGCATTGGCTGCTCAAAGTAGAACTTAATGCAATGTAATAACTTCCTTTTGGCGCACTGCAGTGTTTTCATGTTTTTATTTACATTCCTACTCACTGGTTGAAATAAGAGCTAATATATGACAATAGTTTCGGGCTACAAAATCCAGGGCTTTTTATATGCGGAGAAATAAAATTATGGACTTCGAAGTTCAAATTCTAACAGCATAAAAGAACCATTTTTAATTTTAAAGAAGAAGCTAAACAAGATTTATTTGAGTAAAAATAACACAGTGGAGAAGGGTGTTATGTCAACAAACTTGAAATCAATTGGTTTCTTTTCTGCAACCAATCAATTGCAAGATCATTCACTCAGTTGATCTCCTCAACATAAAATAGATTTGCTAGAGTAATTATAAGTGTTTACTTTTGGGAATCTTGTATAAATAGGCGTGATTAAAAACATCTTAACACCAAACATCATTCCTAAAACAAATAAAAGCAATTATTTATAACCACTAATATGTGACCACACTCAAGACAAACACACATACATGTTTTCTTTTGCGACCTCATAATACAGTAACAGTAATACAGTTTTTAACCCCCTCCCCTTCCCAGCCTACAGAGCCCCCAAAATACCCGGCCCAAATAGAGTTAATGATTTCAATATATTTGAATGTATTTTTCTATCCTTTTACACTACATCTGCTTATGAGGAGAAGTATGTGCTTTGATATGATTTTAAGAGGAGGAGAAGGACACTTAAAAGATGATCCTCTATGTTAAAACATCAGGTAGCCAGTCTTAAAGTAACTGTCAGACATCACCTGGGGTGGAGTTTCTTTTTAACACAATTTTCAGCTTTGCAGCTAAAAACCATAATCAACAACACTCCTCCACATTTGATTCCAAGCAGTAATTGTAAGGTTTATAAAGTATAACTTACCTACAAGCAACATCAGGTAATTTATAGGTAAGAAAAGTGAGACAACAAATAAAAAAAGCAACATCTGATATAGTTTTTTTGATGCTTCGTCATGCTGCCACATAAACAAACTAAAGAAAAATACACAAGCAAGACTGAATGTAACTGTATCACCTGAAGAGAAGTGTTTTCTAATATCTTGTAATTTTCAAGCATTTAGTAATTTACTGTAAATCATAATTTAGTGGCCTGGGTACCAATCAAATATTTTTTAGTGTGAGCGTTAATTAGAACGGGCGTTAGAATGAATGGGCGTTCAAAACTGTATCAAGCCTCAAAATAATAGTCTGACTTTCGAAAACTGCACTTAAAAATACTCATCCACAGGTAAGGTTCCACCGTTATTTTGAGGCTAGTCATATACTAAATATTATAAGTCAATATCAGTGTGGTCAATATTGTCTTAAAAATAAATGGCTGATTAACCTTTTCTACATCAAAATCCAGTAACATTTGTTTAATAAATATTGTGTTTTTTTCTGATTAAGGAAGAGTGTTAATAAGAACAGCGCATTAATTTATTTGAGTTTTAGCTAGTCATTAATTAGAACGTTAATTCATTTTAAATTAATCAATTATTTGGGCATGGGTATTAATTGGAATACTAACGTTTTCTGTATTTTTTGCAGACGATTTCAAATTTTTATGCTGAGAATGTATTAGATATTAACTTTTGCTGATGGCTCAAAAATCGTGAAATTTAGTACCTTTAAAGTACTTTGGAGAGCATTTCTTCCAAATAAACTAAGGTTGAGGAAGTAACATGTAATGAGTCAACAATCTTGCAAATAATTGGGTCCTCACTATATAACAACCAATCAATTTACAGTTTCTTGACATATTACAAATCTATTGTCAACATACTTTTGTATTTTTTCCAAACTGTCTGATAACCCACCAAGTGTATTTTGTACTTTTCGTGCTATCTGTAACACAAGTTGATATCGTTCACTCAATGAATTTCCACTGGTTGGATCTTCCTTTGTTTCCTGTTAATAAATAAATATATAGCCAATGATATCTCTTTTTGTTTTTTTTGTCTTTATTTTAAAACCTATTATTAAAAAAGGTCAACATTATATCATATAAAAAAGGTCAATCTTTGGATATTGGACTGGTCAATACTGATGAAATATTTTCCGTATTTTTTTAAGTTGAATAGAGTAGAGTGGGAACATAACAGACTACTTGTGAAAAAAAGTTCTATGCTTCAAATTATCTTTTGTTAGAATGCTCTTCTGTCAGATGAGCATTCATTGTAATTAGTAAATTTAGGATGAATAGTGTAACACATTATAGCAGGTACTAAAGTGTACTTGCACTTGTAAGTCTTGCTGAATACAAAAGAAAACATTGATCCCAGATTTGGAATCAGCGCCATAAAATTTGGTCACGCACCTTTTAAAATTTGGCCGAAAAGGATATTTTCGTTCCAAAGAATAAACGCGTTGATTAAACTTCGGGCACACCAATTCCAATTCGTGCATTGTTAACACAATTGGTTTGGTTAACCGAGTCAAAATTCGGAAAAACAGGCACAAAGGTTGAGTCAAGATGGTAGCCTGTTTTTTTTCTCCTCGTAATAGGAATTTTTTCGCGGATCCTACTAAATGAGCTCTGCGCAAATGCGAATGCGCGCTACGTGCGCTGCATTTTTGCTTTGCAATGAGCTCCGCGCAAATGCGAAGCGCGCGCCGCATTTTTGCTTCGCAATATTTTAAGGGTTGCGGAGCGTGGGTGTATAGGCACCACTATGTTCGCAAGCTATGTTTTAAAATGACAAGTTTTGTCCAATACTCTAGCAGTTTGGATAATCATCAATTAATCATCAGAATGTGTTGGTTACAAATTTCATATCTTTTCTTTGTCTTTAAGATGGAGAGATTTCCAGAAGGTTGAGTGACAGGCAGTTAAGTTGGCCTGAAATATAGGTCTGAAAAACTCAAGAAAATAAAAAACAAAAGTTGTTTCCAAAAACATTTGGTACATGATTAGTGATTTGTGTTGGGGGCAATTCTTTAAGAGAATTTGAAGCTGAAAACTGTACTCAAATAACTCATCTCCACAGGTGGTGTCGGACACTATATAAGTTCAACTCAGCACTTTTCATTTAATTTCAGCATCTGTTGGCTGAAAACTAGCCTCCAAAGATGTTCCTCCAGGGGGGAATGCCATCATCAGAGGCCTGCAATTTACATTATATATTTACCTCAGTAGGATATTTTTTTGTAACAGTGAATCTTTGAGCTATTCCTCTAAATAATAAACAAAAGCAAATAAATATCTATTTTCTGAACATGTTAATGCCTTCTTAAAATGCTACGAAATTACTTGGCTTATAGCGTATCCTTGGATAATGTTTCTAATCCATAAATGCTAACAAAGAGCTATTATAACCAAAAGATTGATTTTAATTTTGTTCCCAGGGGAAGAGTGCTGAATGACCGATCTTGCAACTGAATGGTTTCTACATACTGAAAAGACCAATCAATTGCAAGCCCGTTGACTTAACACTCTTCATCGTAGATTGATTTTTCAATGATTAATTTTTCTCATATTTACTGATTTTAACTTCCTTAAGGGAAAGTTTTAAAATCTAAAATTAACATCTAACTACCTTCGAATTCTTTCAATTTCATCCCATAAACAACTGGGAAAGAATAAAAACACCTTTTAAACCAACCTCAGTTTATAGTTGACCACCGAGCTGAGCAGACGTGTCCTAAGAGCTCTTCACTGACGTCATATATCCAGGAGAAAGCACCAGAGAGCACACAAAGTACCACGACAAGATCCCGAAAAACCATCAAATTTTGTGACAAATACTGATAAAAAAGCACTGGGAATTCATCCAGCACTACCCGGATGAATCCGGAAGACAAAGGCGGCGGCACTGGCAATGTCGTGCCAAATCCATCCGAAAAACGCAACTCAAGACGCGTATCTTTGGGGTGTACGAAGAGCGCGTGTGTGGTGAAAGATGATAAGAACGAAAGTAAGATACAATGTAATATGTGTAAGCGTTACATACACTACAGATGTTGCGGACTCCCGGTGTTCCAAATCCATCACTTTCTATATACAAACAATTATCGGAAATTTGTGTGCGAA
>JAULBZ010006165.1:0-12636 GCA_032360805.1 Neoturris breviconis
AATAATTTTGAGAAAAATTAATCTATGATGAAGAGTGTTAAGTCAATGAGCTTGCAATTGATTGGTTTCTTCGGAACCAATAATTTGCAAGATCATTGATTCAGCACTCTTCCCCTGGTAACGAAAAAACCAAAGTTTTGACATGGAAATAGGTTCTACCACTTGTAAGAAGCTACTGTTCTAAGGGTGATATCCTAAATCATGTTTTTATAGATGCAAATAAAAGGTTTTGGATTTATTTATCTTCATCTCTTGATTTGTAATTTCAGGCTATGGCAAAAGTTTATGGTAAATGTTATGAAGAGATCGGTTCTTTTCACGATACTCGTTTTATTGTTGGTATGTTAGAACGTTCAAATGATAAACTGGAACGTGATCGATTATTATTATTCTTAAAAGAGTTAATACGAAATAAAGAAAATGTTAAACAGTTTATTGATGCTGGTGGAATACGTATTTTAGTTGAACTACTTGTATTAGCACATTTACATGTATCAAGAGCTACTGTCCCTTTGCAGGTAATTACTTCATGCATTTGTTTGCTCTTATTTCAAACTCTGAACTAAAATATTTGAAATAACAAAAAGGTTAAGTTAAGATTTTATGAACACTTGTATCCCATTGAGCAGAAACTTGTTCAATGTCTACAATATAGACACTGGAACAACGTTTTCAACATTGTTTTAAAGTCTTTACTGTGGACTTTGGACAAGTTTTTTATCGCTAGGAATATGTTGTGATAATTGCCTTTCGCTCTCTCTCATCCTCTCTTTATATTGTGGTTGCAATAATCAATTAGTTGCAAGTTCGCTACAGTGTTTTGAAATATGAGCAAATAATCACTGGAGAGGAGGAATTTTTAGCATAACTTCAACTTGACTAGCCTGAAGCTATGCTAAAACAATTCTCCTCCACAGTGATTATTTGCTCTTATTTTGAACACTGCATCAACTTTCTTTTCTGATAATTATAAATATGGTTATTTTGATGGAAGTAGATAAAAAAATTTTGGCGTTGATAGATGGATGTATCTGTTTTATTTAGAGTACTATGATTGAAGCTTCAGTTGATATGTTGAAAAATTATGCCGAAAAAGAATGGTATTTTGGTAATGTAGAGAAAGAAAGAAGAGGACCACTTAGCTTTCCAGAGGTAATACTCAGTGATCGAAATAAGAGTAATTAATCTCTGTGTAAGAGTGCTTTTGGAGTACCTCTAAATTGATCATTTACTCTTATTTCAGCCATTGATACTATATATTTTTTACCTCAAAGATACCTTGTTTGCAGAGTCCTGAATACCGTATACTGAAATTTTGTCTTTTGAAGCTGCTAATCAAATTAGATTATTCAACTTGAAATCATGAAATAAAAGTTGATATTAAAAAGATTTGAGTACTCTTTGTAATTGTTATAGTGTGATGTTCCCATGTGATTCCCTTCCTTTTCACCAAACATGTAATGCATAAACGTTTTGTTAGTGGATAACATGTTGTAAATCGAAATAAATTTTGTTACTTTGAAGCAACATGGAGGCCTTTAGAAGTATATTGCTTGAATAACAGATTTCATTTCATTACAACTTGTTCTCATTTATTAGATGAAAGAGCATTGGGATGAAGGTATCATCAAATCAACAACAAGATGTTGGGCACAAGGGATGGATGGATGGCGCTCATTGAGTTCTATACCACAACTAAAATGGTTACTTTGCGCAACAGGAATACCAATCTTGAATGATTCTGATTTATGTATTGCTAGCATGAATATGCTTATCACCATATGTAAATTTTATCCAAATAGGTATCTATGCCAAGCCTGAAAATTGCTATCAGACATCACATGTGGAAGAGTGTTTTTTGAGCACACTTTTCATTGTATTAAAAAAAACATTCCTCTACAGGTGATGTCTGACAGTTAATTTCAGGCTTCTACACTCAAAAAAGACAAAAAAAACACACAATATTTTGTGTATGTTAAGTTAGAGAATGCAATTTCATCTATTCATAACCAAGCTAGCAAAAAACTGTTCAAAGTCAGAAAAATAACGTTAGAACAACGTTCAAAGAACATTATTCTAATGTTATTTTGCTGACTTTGAACAGGTTTTTGCTGGCTGGGAAAGAGTACTACTACTTTTACTAAAATTATTTTTTAAAATTGTTTAGAGATGTAGATGGTGCAGTTGTTCGTCCCTTACCAAAAGCGAAACGAATATTATCCGATGCGACATGTTTGCCACACATTGTTCAGGTATTTCAATGGATCTAGTTTAATATTTAGTATTTAAGCAGTAACATGTTCCTCTAGTTGTCTCTCAAATATTTTACAGTGTTTAAAATAAGATCAAATCATCACTGTAAGGAGGGATCCTCAGGCTTTTTAGCCTGAAGGATGCTTAAAAATCACTCCTCCGCAGTGCTTATTTGCTCTCATTCCACACACTGTTTCTACAACTTGTAATAACTTGATTTCTTAACCCAAGCATCAAGATAAAAGTCAAACATCAACTGCGGATGAGTGTTTTTTGAGCACAGATTTCAGCTGCAAAGCTGCAAAACTAAAAAACACTCCTTCGCAGGTGATGTTTGACTGTTATCTTGAGACTTGTTAATTCCCTTATTGTGAAATGAAATTCCTAGCACATGGTACAACTCAGAGTAAGTAATTGAAAATCAGACTAATGTTCATGGTTTATTTTTACAGCTTCTCCTGACATTTGATCCCATCATAGTTGAAAAGGTTGCTGTTCTTCTAACAGATATTATGGTGGTAAGTGAATGAAATGACCATCTAGCAGGGGTTAAAATAACTGCTGGTCATCACTGTGAAAGAGATATTTAATAGGATATTTTCTGCCAAATATTCTGAAAAATACTTCATCCACAGTGATGACCGTCAATTATTTCAACTCCTGTCTAGCCTATATACATCATATTTTTATGAAGCTGCTAGCATGTATACATAAAAATGTTTTAATCTAGCATCTAGCATAATACAAATGTTTGTATGTTCATGGCCGAGTTCTATGTTCTTAAGTATCTGGCCTGTGTGTGCTCTTCTGTTTCTTATAATTTTGCTTGACAGTGAAATACAAATTTGATCTACAATCTTGATCACAGAAATTATGGAAATATGAAAGCCTGGGTACTCTGCTAGGAACAACAGCGTTTGTCAAGTGTGCAAGAAAAACTAAGATCTTAAACCCTAAGTAAGACTTGATAAAATTGGTCGTATTCTGCATTCTGTATTGTTCGGCAAAATTGACAGAATTCTATTAATTTATGACCAAGATTGTACTCAAAAGTAACAAATATGGTGCACTGTAGCAAGTCTCAAGATAACGGTTGGACATCACCTGTGGAGGAGTGTTTTTTGAGTAAAGTTTTCAGCCATTATATTGAGGCTTGCTGTAGCCAAGTGTTCAATAACTAATATGGAAAGTTACTTCGGTTACTTTTTGCGGAGGTTACTCATACATAATAGCGAACAACATTTATGATTTTTAAAAAATATATTTTTAGGACAATCCTGTAATGCCACGTTTGTATATGACTGGTGTCTTCTTTTTCATAATGATGTATACTGGTTCAAATGTTATCCCTATTGGAAAGTAAGTCATTTGCTATGAGCTCATCTCAAAAGTAAAATTTACAGGGAAGACTCAGTTGTCAAAAACATGTTCTAGCATCTTTACTGTAGACTTTGAGCAAGCTTTTACCCACTGGATCTCGACAATGTTGGGAAATACTAAGTCAACTATCTTGCAATCTTGAAGATGTTGCTCTAGTGTCTTCTACGAACATTGAACGAGTTCTTGCCCACTGTGTTAGTTATATTTTTTAAAATTTGATTTTAGAACTACCTTATTAAAGGAGAAATTATTGGCAGACGAAACTCTCCGAAATCGGCAATTTTGTCCGCCAATAATTTGCGGAAGATCTGGAAGTTGTTTCCAAGTAAAAAAAAAAATTAAAACAGTTTAAATAAACATTTTAGTTTGCATTTAGCTAATTGTTAATAGGTTAATGGACAAAATTGCTGTAAGATGGGAAAATTGGTGGACAAAATTGCTTAAAACTTTGAACAAAAAATTTGTGAAAATCGTCAGACCTGGAAATTGACCCTAATTGCCAAATATATTGTTCATCTAGTCTGCTGAAAAATGCATCCTATGATAAATTTTTCTTAAATGTAAATCAATAAAAATATTCACATTGATCTAAATAATTTCAGCACAAATCCATCTGCATGTCGTGTATCATCTAATAACAGCCGGTCATTACTGTGGAGGAGAGATGTTTCAGAATATTTTCAGCTAAGTTGACTGAAAATATTCTGAAAAATCTCTCCTCCACAGTGATGACCGGCTGTTATTTTAAGCCCTGAAATAATACATTTTCTTTTAGATTTCTTCAAGCGACACATATGAAACAAGCTTTTAGATCAGAAGAAGTAAGGGTTGATTAAATTATAATACCTTAATTCTTGAGCTATAATTGGTTATTTCAAATGTACTTAGCCTTGTTGTGAAAATCTCTTTTAGAAATAATTGAACATCTAAAAGCTGTCACAATTTTATGGCTACCAAAATTGTTACTAAGATGTGTTTTTATAAACTATTATAGTATAAAGTTTTCAACAGAACTTACCATGGTTATTCAACTACCCAGTGGGAAAAAGCTCGTTCAAAGTTGACAGTAAAGTCAACAGTAAAGACACTAGAGCAATGTTAAAGACATTACAATGTTGAAGACATTGCTCTAGTGTCTTTTCTACGAGCTTTGAACTAGTTTTTGCCCACTCGGTAAATGTTTTGTTCAAGCCTTTAAAAATAATTTTTTGACAGGGTTTGAAGTAACAAATAATTGCTATGGCTAAAAAGCATGAAACCATGCTCAAAAATCACTCCACAATGATTATTTCCTCTTATTTCAAACACTCTGAACTATTACATTGTTTACCATAGAACTTACCCAAGGAGATGTTACAAAGAAGTATACTTGGTCAAATCCTACCTGAAGCAATGGTGTGGTACTTAGAAAACTATGGTAAGTTTAACTTTACAGTTTCGTTTAAAATGTTTTGAAATATTGGGATATACAAGTTTAGGGACCATCTCAAAATCTCAGAAGTTTGTTTAAAGTGTATAGAGATTGATCAATGTTGTGTACTTGCTTGGTTCAGTGGTCAAAATAAGAGAAGAAAATCACTGTATAGTAGGGATATTACACAACAATCGTTTGTTGTTATATTGATTACTAGTTTCTCTGCAACAAAGAAACTAATCAATAAGGTCTATCCCAGTGAGCAAAAACTTGTTCAAATTAGGCAGTAAAGATGCTAGAACAACATTGAAAACCTTGTTCTAGCACCTTTACTGCGGACTTTAAACAAGTTTTTGCCCACTGGGCTTTTAAATTGGTCTTAGGTGCTGAAAAGTTTGCTGAGATATTTTTGGGAGAGTTCGAAACACCTGAAGCAATATGGAATAGTGAAATGAGAAGAAAAATGATTGAAGGGATTGCGTCACACATTTCGGATTTTTCACCGCGACTTCAAAGTAATGTTAGGGCTTTATACCAGGTATTATTATTATTATTATTATTCAATATTATTATTCAATATTATTATTCTATTCCAAGCCTCAATATAACGGTTGGACATCACCTGTAGAGGAGTGTTTTTTGAGTACAGTTTGCAGCGGCGAAGTCCGACCGTTATATCAAGGCTTGCTATTCTCCTTGTTGTTTTGCAATAATATTCATGATAAAAAATATTTAAAGTGCTATTTATGTTGTTTGTAAGTGTTTACAAACGTTTACAAAATCTTGTAACCTTAATAGCATTACTTTATATGAAATGTTCAACTTAGCTGATGAAACTTAGTAAGGTTTGATGAGGAAAGTTCCATATTTTATATTCTTCAGGTTAATGCAAGCCTCAAAATAAACTTGTGGTGGAGTGTTTTTCGGTTTAGTTTTCAGTTGCAGAGGTAAAAACTACTCAAAAACACTCCTCCTCAGGTGATGTACAACAACAGTTATTTTAGGGCTTGTTGATGTTAGGGTCACTTTTTATTAAGACATGAAGAGGAAATTGCAAATAAACTAGCATTGTGGGAACCAACAACACAAGGTCGAGCAAACAGAGGAAGAAAGAAAACAACATATATAGATCAGCTCAAAAGGGACACAGGACTAAACCAAATATCTGAAATAAAAACAGTCATGTTAGATATAGAAGTGTGGAAAAAAGTTTATGTCAATGCGGTTCGAGTGGGAGCTCGACCAAAGTAAGTAAAGTAAGTTATTTTATGTAATAACTACAATCATTTCAAACTTTTTCATTTAGTATTGTCCGATTCCAATCTTACAATATCCACAATTGGAACATGAATTATTTTGTAATATATACTACTTGCGTCATCTCTGTGATACACAAAAATATCCTGACTGGCCGATCAAAGAACCGGTGAGTATTTTCTATTATAATACTACTTGTGTCATCTCTGCGATACACAAAAATATCCTGACTGGTCGTTCAAAGAACCTGTGAGTATTTTGTCTATGATGTTTTGGCATGAAGAGCTGAACAATTTGAATGATTGATTTGTAAAGGCTAGTCATTTCCTGTTCGTCTGAACCAATGTTGATCTAATCTTTTATGGGGAGGTTCTATAATCCCCAATGACTCACTGTTTATATTTGGGCCAGCTACACATCTGCAACTGGTATATCTTTATGGTGTGTGATTTCCTGCTTTTTCCCGATATTATCAAAATTTTGGACGAGAATAATGGTTTTTGAATTTTGAGAAAGGGTGGTGCTATTTTGAATTTTATTCTATTAGAATTCTTAGCAATATTTTGAATAATGTCAATTTTCTGCTTCGATTGTACCTAATCCAGACATATTTGAAACATTCTTATAACTAATAGTTAACAATAGCCTTTTTAGGTCTAAAATTATGCTAAACTGAGGAAAGAAACTGTTGAAATATGACTGTAAAAAATTAGAAAAATGCAGTTTATGTTGCCTATAATCAAATAACCTTTTATAGGTGAAATTATTAAAAGATATCTTAGAAGCTTGGAAAGATGAAGTTGAAAAGCAACCACCAACATTATCAACAGATGAAGCATATGTAGCGCTAAATTTAGAAGAAGGAGTAGCGTAAGTGTCTTAACAGCATCATGATCAAGCCTGAATATAACTGTTGGACATTATCTGTGGAGGAGCATTTTTTAGTATAGTGTTCATCTTAAAAGCTACTTCTCAAAAAAGCACTCCTCCACAGGTGATGTTTGGCAGTTATATTCAAGCTTTATAATAGCAACATAGGTGGACAGTGTTTGAAATAAAAGCAAGCAATCACTGTGGAGGAGGGATTTTTGAGCTTAGCTTTAGGCTTTCTATCCTAAAGCAATGCTCAAAAATCATTCCTCCACAGGGATTGTTTACTTTTATTTTGAACACTGGCAGTGAGTACTGATTAAATTAAAATAAACCAATCAACTTAAAGTAATCATTGACCTTTTGTCAGGATTTTTCACTGCCTTTTTTTTGTAAAAAAGATTGAGTTTATTAGCTTTTCTGAGATAACAATCCTAAGAAAGAATTATATTATTATGAGTACTATTAGTGTTATAAATAGGGTTTATTGCAAATAATCTTCCAGGAAGCAGTTTAACAGATACACAGTTTTTGTTATTTACAGATTGAGTTCTTGCCTTTTTTTAACTATTGCAAGAAAGTTCTGAGAAAATACCTACCTATTTGCTCAGAACATTCAAGTTATTTTATGATCATAATTATTACATCAAGTATGAGGATTACTCATTAAAATTCATTTATTGGAAACCAAAACAGCACTTGTGAAGGAGTGTGACTATTCACTGAGCAGGTTGGATTTTTGAGCATAGCTTCAGGTTTTACAGCAATCACTCCTCCACAGTGACCTATATTACATTTTTTACATTACTCATTAAAATTCATTTATTGGAAACCAAATGGATATAATTGCTAAACGGCACTTGTGAAGGAGTGTGATTATTCACTGAGCAGGATGGATTTTTGAGCATAGCTCGAGGTTTTCAATCACTCCTCCACAGTGACCTATATTACATTTTTTTCTTATGCTTCTGATTAATATTTGCTATTATTATCAATACAAAGCGGCGGCATATCACTATAAAAACCTTGTCAAATAGTTTAATAAAAAGTTACGTTATTAAAAAGAATAATATTGCTTTTTTAGTTTTGCAGCTTTTTTAAATTACAAAATAAAGAAATGACTTTCCTTATTATTTTAAATATATTTTTTCAGCTATCAATAAATTATTAATGAATGCTGACATTTCGAATATTTTTCTCTTATATATTCATTCACCATTAGATATTCTGATCGGACTTAATGTTATATTTCATATTGAACTTTTACAAAGGAGTTTTTGTTTTAATCAGACTTTTGTTTTAAAGTAAAGGAAAAACTCATGATCTGTATTTGACTACATATATAAACAAACAACAGGTGTAGTTGCTCTACACTTATTTGGGAAACATAAAAACAAATTTATCATTTTGGTATAGTGTATATTAAAACGTTTTGAACAGGAAACATCGTGTCATACTCATGAAGAATACAATATGTTATTCACTCACTTTCATGTGAAATCATGGCTTAAAATAACTCCCGGTCATTGATGTGGAGGGGAGAAACGATTTCCATGTAATCATATCAATAACGGCGTGAGAATATTAACAAGAATCAAACAGAATACACATTAATTATTTGTGACACAAACAGAATATTATAATTCTTATAAATTTTGAACTGAATGCTCATTACTATTTTGCAGAACTGGTGGAAACAAAAGTAGTATTCCTTTTGTGAATATTATTTTTACTAAATTATCTCTAATCAACCGAATGTAGTTAATGAATCGTAGCGTTTGTAAAATGTGTCAAGTTATACCAGTAGTAACGAATCAAACTGACAGTGGTACATTGGATGTTATACTTCCCTTGGGTGAAAGACTAACACTAACTGTAATATATGCAATTATTATCTTATTTGGAACTATAGCAAATGTTTTGCTCCTTATAATTATATTATCCAACAAGAGACTTCGACACAGGAAGACAAATTATTTTTTGGTTTCATTATCGATTACGAATCTATCAAACTGTTTATTAAATGCTCCATATCAAACTTTTACTGTTAACATTAACGTTAATACGTGTGATTCAGTTACTATTTTATCTAGCAAAATATTGCTTCTTCTTGCCTATGGATTTGTTTTCTTAGCTTACTACGTATTGGCTGGATTAAGTTTTGATAGATACCTTGCAATAGCAAAACCATTTGTGTATGTACGACTGGTTACGTCAAAAGTTTTAGTGTTGACCCATGTGTTATTTTTCCTGTTAGTTCTTGCCACAATATTACCATTGGCACTTATGCCAAATATGTTAACACAGTATAAAGAGCTTCCTGGACTTCCATTTGGATTTAACACAGAAGAAATGAGTTCTGTATACTTAGGTTTTCTTATACTCAGTACTGGTCTCATTCCTGGACTTGTAATATCTATCTCAAATATTTTTGTATTCAAAATAGCAAAATCTTTCAAGAAAAGAGAGCAGGCAAGCCAGCAATATGGAGCTGATCTAGCTAAATACAAATTAAAGTCCAGTCCAGTTGTTATTACAAATAATAGTATACAACATGATTCATTTGGAAGCAGGCATTCTAGAAGAGAACAAAAGAAAAAGCTTCATGCAGCTTTTACATCACAATCACAGAGGCGTTCTAGCAAAGAACAGAAGAAAAAACAAAATGAAGCATTTAAAAAAGAATACAGAATTGCTCTTTCGACTTTACTTTTGATCATGCTATTTGTTGTTCCATGGTTTATATATGCCCTTCCAAGAATTCTTTCTAATGCTGGTTATGATATGCATTATAAATACTTTCTGTACACTGTACCACCAGCCATACTAATGTCAATGGTAATGCCAATAATAATATTGTTAACGAGAAAAGAATTATTAAAAGCAGCTAGAAACTTATTACTTAAAAGTAGAAAGAAACAAAAAATAACAACTGGTGAAAATTGCAAGGAAGAACATTCCAGTGATGTATCTAAGTACACTAATTCAACTGATGTTTCCTTAGAATTATATAATAGATAAGAACTGTCTCGAAATATTTTTAACACGCAGGAGTCTAAAATTGATAAATTTAATTGGTTGAAAGTTTAGCTTTACAGGGTACTGAGTAAATATTGAAGAAACCAATCCATTGCAAGTTCATTGCCGTTTCATTATTGTTGCATTTGGCCATATTTAGTTTCGGCGTTCTAACGAGCCCATCCTACCCGCTTGCTTTGATTCCAATTTAAGACAATAGATCCAAGACCATTGATTATTCACCAAAACCAGCAAGAGAATGGTTATTTAAAGGCGTCGAACACTCGCCATTTGCCATTGCTTCACTTTGCCTCAAAAGAGTTGACAGTGATCACAGTGATCACCAGTATGCAAAAACTGTTCAAAGTTCGCAGGAAATACGCTAGAGCAATGTTTTCAAGAATGTTGTTCTAGTATCTTCACTGCGGACGTTGAACAAGTTTTACGCCCAGTGGGTAAAATTAATATGTCATCAGTGATAGAAATAAGAGCATATAATCCTTGTGGAGGAGGGTTTTTTTACCGTGCCTTCAAGCTATGCTCAAATATCCCTCTTCACAATGATTATTTTGATCTTACTTTGATCACTTATAAAATTTAATGAGTGACTGTCTAATAAATCATCAAACACGACTAGCCTTCATGAAAGTGCTGAATAGCATTATGCTGTGGTTTTTGCTTATTGTCTACTGTACAGCCGTAATTTATTCATACTATTTATCTATGCTTGTTATGAATTCCTTAATTTATCTATAATTTATAACATTTTGATGATGTTGCTTAAAATGGATTAAAATGGACCAGTGGAGGAGTGTCTTTTGAGTATGGTGTTTAGCTTAAAAGCTGAGCACTATACTCGAGAAACACTCCTCCACAGGTGATGTCTGGCAGTTATATTAAGGATTAGGTTTGCAAATGAATTAAGTACCACTATGTTTTCGTTTTTATTTGCATAATAATCACTGTTTAGAATTTGACTTACAAAGGAAAATATGAAGTACCATTATGTTTTTATTCGCGTGATAATCACTAACTTTTAGCAAAATGGGGGAATTGTTTTTTTTCAAACAATGTTGCTCACATGAGATTTCTGCACTGACTATAAACAAAATGTACGGGATTCAAGTTGTTTATAACACTTGGATTGTATAATTATTTATGGAATTATCAAATGCAGAATGGGCAGACCTAAAAATTGTTTGTCTCTTGTATCCTGACTGACCCAGGGCTTTTGGTACCTAGTGAGAAGTATTTTCTTATTGGTTCAAAATGGCTGATCTTTACGCTTTTTTTAACCGATTTCTCTTTTCTTTTTTCTTTTATACACATTTTGTTGAGTTCAGTTCATGATCATCTATAAACATTTTCACACCCAGCCATTAACAAACAAGTGTTCCCTGCATTTACACACAAGAGGCCAGCAGTAATCATATTGGTTGCACGGATGAAGTAAAAATGAATTCTTAAATCTTGGATTAAAAACTGCACACCACTATCCGTTATATGTTAACATTGATCTACATAAGACAAAAGTATGAAGAAATAGGCACATTTTATCTTCATTGTAACCAAAAATAAATATCTGCCGATCAACCCAATTAAGTAAGTTCCGCCTTACATATAGATGTTATTGCAACATAATTGCAAAATTATATAACTTTCTTTCAATGTGTTTAAACATCAAGAATAGATTTTTTCATTTTATATAGAATAACTGAATAATTAATTGAAATAGTCATGACTACTTACTGTCTCTGTGATTGGTTGTTATAGATACCAACTTAGCATAGTTAACGAATTCATTATTAGATTTTCACTATGATTAAAATTATATAAAAAATATTTTAAGCAAGGGCCATAAAAGTTGTTGTTAGAACTTCACCTAATTGAAATTCATAATGTTTCTAAGGTCCTTACTGTAGTCATCAATGAAATTAACTACTGAGTCTTGAACTATGTGTAACACCTATAATTCTGGTGTGTGCACCTGGTGCTTGGATGAGAGATTAACTGGTGTTGAAGGTGCAAATTAACAATGCTGGTTATCTCTGTGTCATTAAAATAATTAATTGGAGTAGAAATTGCCCACAATCTGCAGACATCAAAGCAAAATTTCCAAGAATAACCTGGATCATTTTAATGTTAACCTGTCTGTAGAGCTGGTCACAGAAAGTATTTTATTCAGGAATAGAACCATTGCTGAAATAAGCAATAACTGGAACTGAAATAAAGCCTAAGTTATGTCGAGAGTCAGGTAATAAGTGTAATCAATAGTGAGTCAATCCTCTCGCCATATTTAATGAACGCTAAATGTTTTGGATGTAAAATGCTGTAGTTCAGGGCTCGAAATAACAGCCGGTCATCACTGTGGAGGAGAGATTTTTCAGAATATTTTTAGCCAACTTGAAAAATCTCTCCTCCACAGCGATGACCGGCTGTTATTT
>JAULBZ010006166.1:0-12635 GCA_032360805.1 Neoturris breviconis
TGTAGTTAAAGAAACTATCCAGGATCATAAGTAGCGTGTGCTCCAAACATAAAATTACAGTATATATATCATAAATCTAGGCTTGCTTCCATGTGTACGTATATCGTTGCCTTTCTCCTTCATAACAAATGATAATAATGCCTTTCATCACGCTGATGGTCCAGATTTTCTCTTTCATCATATGTTTGTATCGATTCAATGATACCATTTGGAATGTAAAGACATCACATAAAAGAAAAAAATATATTATGAGTGACTGAAGGGAGGGTGGGAGGGAAAATTAATCAGAGATGTTTCTCCAATCAAGCCTCACAAGGAAGTGAGAGTATGAATAGTCTGTAGTTATATACTCAGGCAAACTAATAATCAAGGCAAAGTGGTTTCAAGCAATGCCTTGACATGACCACCTCAGAAAAGTATACCTAATGGGTGACTCGTGCAAGACAATACTTCAACGTGCCTAAGATTATTAACTATAGCTCAGGATAACCCAGGAAGGTAACCCTATACTGAACATATGCAGAGTTAAAAGTTCAAAGACATGTGAATATCCAGTGATCTGAGAATGATTATGTTCATCCCAGGACACTGCAGTCACAACAATTAACATGAGCTATACTTTGTTTAGCTCCATTTTGGAGTGCCTAAAATATTTCCCAGGAGAAATTATTGCTAATTTCACGAATTTTAAAAAAAAATCACGAAAGTTTATCCTCGCGAAATCTCTTGAAAACATGAATTCATAAAATTTACTTTTAAAGGGGAACTAACGACAGTATAGAAAGTTGATCTTAAATTGTTGATAATTATCTGAAATATCACTCTGTAAATTTTTTCTTTGCAATATTACTTGGTTCAGCTGAAAATTGACATACAAGATGTATATAAAAGAAAGAATGATTTAGTTATTGGACATTGTATCAAATTCTTTGAAGATTCTGTTTCTTTGATGCAAGATGTATGCTGTCTCAAGGACAGTTTTGTTAAAACACAACGTTTGGAATGCTTTGGAATACAGTCAATATTTTTGAGCTTGGAGCTCAGTAATTTTTCATACTCACTGCAGCATTTACATTCAATTACCGTATGTAATATAATGCAATGGCTTTTGCATCTACACCAGTACAGATTCTCCATCCTATTCGAGTCAAGTTCATGAACATCTTCATCATCAGAATTATCAGAGTTATCAAACAAGACTTACACTGCCGGAAGTTTTTTCAGCTTAGACTATGTGCATTCTGGTTCGTTAGTGTAGCTTGTTGTTGACGGTTCAAAGGTATCGTTAGAACGTAGTCACAAGAAAACTATGGTTAAAATCACTTGAACAATAAAAGTCATCAACACTAATTCACTTTGATAGACTTGCTTTTACCAGGAATGTTTGAATTGTTAACAGCTCGCGAAATGACGTCACAAGAATATATTGTAACATTTTTTCTTGAGAAACCGTAATGCGTAATGGCGATAAATGTGGATAAGAACAGGGCAATTAAAACCCCCTTTTAAGGCTATATCATCAAAAATATGTAAATATATTTTTATTCCATGTATGTTTGATTACAATGGAATGTTTTAATCTAAAAAACAGTGTATGTAATTTTGTGCTGTTAGTTCTCCTTTAAGACATTTGTGATTCTATTAGACTAGACATTCAATTTAAGAGAAAAAAATCACATTACAATAATTCTATATTTCTTCAAACTATATATACAGAAATACAAAGCAAATATTGCGCCATTCGTGAATATTAATCCCTGCGAAATATTTTTTAAAGCTCTAGGGACTTACAAAATTTTATCCTCCTAAATTGTTTTTTAAGAAACGTATCCAAAGGTTTTCAGTGAGATTGATATTTTGTAGATCTTTTATAAATTGTGTAAATTCTTGGTTAGAGTTCTGTGTCTTTTCCTAAACTATTTGCATTGATTTTGATAACATTTCTATTCACTCAATATAGGGCTGATTTCGAATTTATCAAAAATATAGTGAAACCTTATGATTGGACATATACAACAGATTATACAGGAACTCTCCAATATGTTAGTCCTTCACATGTGCAGATAGAGGTATAATATTATTTAGGCCCTATTATTAGAAAGTCAGTTTACAAAATGATGATTTTTTATTTAATTTTTTATCACAGAGAAAAACTTCTACAGCAAGATATTAGGCAGTAAGGACTTAAATTTGTACTTAAATTTGGCTTATTTTTGTAACGGTTTCTGTCATTGAAATGTGTTGTCTACCATTTTCACCTTCTACTTTTGTCACATACTGTACTTGGAAAGAGCCAAATAGCATTTCACGTATTCTTTCATATGCTAAGAATGTGTTCTTTGTTAATACAGACTTCTCCAAAAATTTAATCAGATCTTCAACAGGAAGGAGATTATGAAATAATGTGAAATCTACTCTCTTTCTTTTTGATTTAATTTTGAGAATACTGAAACGTCATTTATTGTGAGGTTTTGAGAAAATTATGTAATGATCATTAGAAGTTCATTCATAAAATATAAAGAAACAGCAAATGTTTACAAATTCTCTGAAATTTCCTAACGGCCTCTGTTTTGGCTGTATTTTCCAGAAATTCAGCCCTTATTATATTTTAGGATGTGGAAACAAATGAAAGAATTGATCTTGAGAAATTAAAGAAACATGAGAAGATTCTATTTTATCAGGATTTGTTGTTATTTGAGGATGAATTAGGGGATCATGGAATTGCTAAATTAAATGTGAAAATTGTATGTTTGTTTTGATTAATTTTTGTTATAATCTGCAGAGAAGAGTCAACAATCATGCAATGGATTGTTTTGTTTGCACTGAAGGTACCAATCAATTGCAAGATCTGTGACATAACATTCTTTTTTGTATTAAAATAAATGTTTTCTTTAATAGACAACTTTCAATATCGCCTAATCTATTTTTATATTGTGAGCTGCTCTGAAAGATATATTCATAAATTATATGAATGCATAAGGTGGAATCAGAATTGAGTTTTTACCAAATTATATTAAAATCATCTGAATGTTTTTATTTTAGAGAGTAATGCCATCATCATATTTTGTTTTATTACGTTTCTTCTTGAGAGTTGATGGTGTTCTGATACGAATGCACGATACAAGATTTTATCATGAGGTAAAAAAAATCACCTATTCTTTAATTCTCCCTTACTAATTACCCTAAATACCCCTTAATATATTGAAGAATTGCTTTCACAATGTAGCGACGTCGATGTCAAACTTTATTTATCAGACGATATTCCTGATGTGTTATTATTTTGAAATTTAGTATCAATAACGTGGAAATTAACTTTGAAGGCTTCGTTTTACTTTAAAGGTTGTTCAATGATTAAATGTAATCTTTTAGCGTTAGTATTGATTACAAACAATTAGATCATAATAATTTGGATGTTCCATTTTAATCAAATGTTCTGACCAACACCATATATTTACGGAGGTGGAACCTATATGACGAATGAAGTTCATTCATAAAATGAATCTATTGTTTAGGCTGGAACAGATTTTATACTAAGAGAATATAGAGAAAAAGAGAAGAAGATAAATGAATTACTGGTATGTATTAATTGCTTGTTATTTTTTCAAGAGAAACTGAATCTGGCTAATCTGAAACTGAGACAAAGAGCAAAGAAGTTTGACAAGCTTTCACCTGATTGGTTTAATCATGTATAATGTGGTCACCCTGCCTGGTGTACAACGTAACCTTTTGATGTTGACAAGATGTTTTGTACGGACAAGATATTTTGATATTCTCGTCTTATTTATTATTCTCTTACCGTGGAAATTCTATGTACAGTGATCAAAAGGAAAAGGAAATAATCACTGTGGAGGAGATATTTTTAGTGTAACTTCAGGCTTTATTTCCTGCAGCTATGCTCAAAAATTTCCTTTACAGTGATTATTCATTCTTATTTTGACCAGTGGTGTACCATGTGATGATAATGTTACTTCAAATTTCTTGTCATTTGTGAGTTACAAGTTAGTGAAATAAAGCTTGATTTCTAAGAGGGAAAAATTCGTGGGAAAAGAGGGAAAAATTCGTGGGAAAAGCCAAAAGAAGCCATTCCATTAGTAGAAATTGACGTAACACCATCTTCTTTTGGTTTTTCCAACGACTTTTTTCTCTCTTGGAAATCAAGCTTAAATTTCGCAAATATGGAAGAACATTTCTCAATTTCACTTATTTACCTCCTGTGAAAGAGAAGAAGAAAAACGAAATAAATATTGTAAATAATGCTCTCTATTTCAGAATCCACTGGCTGATGAGAGTGAATTGATTGAATCATTAGACTTAAAAAAAGAAAACTTTGTTAAGTTGATTATTAAAAAGATCTAAAGGTTTGATTGAAAGATGATGATTATTGTGTAAGCAAGACGGTGTTCAAGTTAGTAACAAAACCATTACTTCCTATGAAACTTGTTACCTGAAATCATCTATTATACATTATGAAGAGTTTCTTGGTAAATAAACATTGCTGGCGATGTCATAGTTGTATGTGTATATGAAATACTCTATGAATACCTTCAGAGAAAGTTGATTTGCTTACTGCTAACTATCCGTAAACCTTCTTGATACTACGGAGTAAAATATGTTTTAAAATTATAAAACAAACTTACGTTCTAATTTGTCTCCACGATTTGAACTCATTGCAGAGTCGAATTGTTCAGATGAGATCAAATTAAGCGTAAAAAGTATGTTCAGATGAGAATATAAAATTAAATTCCAAGCAACACAGTATATATGTTATCTTTTTTTTTCAAAGGGCAGGAATCATTTGCAAGTTCGTTGACATAAATGTTCTTTTGCAGCTCATTATTTGCGTGGAATATCTTACAATAATACGAGAAAATATTCTGCAAACCTAAAACCAAACCTTTTTTTGTGTATACGATGAACTAAGTAATTATTTGAGGAGGTTTGCAGTGACAAATCTGATATTTTAAGCGTTAAATAATTATGTGAGATAGTAATCGAAGTAAATTAAAATACTGATCTCTGATGAAGCATCAAATAATTATTTAAGAAAACTCTTCAAGTCATATCTGTAAGTATTACCTTAGCGGTTAAAAATCGGTTCATCGGTTATAGGTGACGAAATCTTTGTCTTGGTGACGATTTTTTTAACTGACGAAACTTTTTAGCCGACTAAATATATTCCACCGACGAATTTTTAACCAATAACGTAGGCCAATAGGACTTTCAAAGAAGACTGTTATGTCGAGTAATTATGAAAGTAAAAACAACATTTTTGACTCTCTGATCTTCTCCGAAGATATTATTCATACCTGAATATAACTGCCCAGCCTTAAAGCTGAAAACTATACTAAAAAATGCTCCTCCACAGTTGAGATGGGTCTAGTCAGAGGACTACTGCGAGAAAAATCGTCCTTCTGATTGAAACAAAATTGTGAGTTAATAAAATTTAGTTTTTAAATGCGTAGTAAGCATATAGACGAACATACATGGTATTACACGTAGATTTCATCCATCCAAACAACTGTGAAACTACAAAGTATATTAATAGCAATTGATTAACAGTGTTTATGTTGTAAAATATGCTTGTGCAATGTCGGTAAGATTATCATATTCTGAATCAAAATTTGACATGTTAAATCCAAGCAACTGTGGATCGAAATTTGCGGTACCATTTAGCGACATCATTGTTATCAGTGGTCCAAGTAACTCGCTGCTACCATTACAATACGGAAACATAGTTGATTGATGGATGCAGTAATGACTAGTGAATAGAGTCATGGTCAAGCCAGATATTGATATTGTTACTCCTGTTGCTATAGAGATTAAACATGGCAGCTTTTTCGTAGAATATATTCTACCAGGAGATAATCGAACAAAAAATACCGCTGGTAAAATAAAGACCAGTGGTATAGCGAGTAAAAATCCTGCGGTTTCGAGTACAACTGATAAGCAATCAATAAATAAAGCACCCAATAATGCTGGCATCAGCATAATTAATGTGATGATGTAATGAAAAACATTTTGAAACTTTTTATGCACGACAACTGATTGCTGAATAAGATGACGTAAACTCTGACATTCCATCGGAAATAAACATAGAATAAATCCAGCAAAAAAGATTCTTGCGAATGTTGCAAGCAAATCCTCATCGCAGTAGTTTTCAAGAATATTTCCTTGAGTGACTCCTTTAAATGTTAAATATCCACACACACCTAATACAACTGTACATAGCAAACTGTATGATGAGGCGATACTAGCAGGTTTGTTTGGGTTAAATTCTTTACTTTGATCTATGGTTGCGTAATATAGACGACACGTGTGTTGGCATGATAATGCAAATGACATGACGGCGATTGACTGAAGAAGATTCGTATTTAAAAATTTGAAGGCATTGTATGTATGAGGTACAAGACCATTTAATGTAAACAAGCGAACTGTTACCACCACGGTTACAAATGACGCGGAAATCAATGAAACTAGTGACCATTTGAATATACGTTTAACATTTGTAGTCATAGAAACAGGTATAATAATGGCTGTTAGTAGAAATAAAATAAATTTTCTATTCAGCGTATTAGCACTACCCATTGTTTGCAAGACAGTGTGTATTATTTTTGTACATGTATCTGCGAGTATCACATTATAAGTTAACAATACGCTGAGTGAATATAGGTACGGTATTACATACGATATAACGTATCCACTTTTACCAAATAACTTATAAGAGATATTTTGCAAACAAGTTTCCTCAGCAAGAATACTGCACTGTATTAAGAGAACTTCAGAGTATTCAACCATTATCGATAATGTTATAAGTAAAATTAAACCCATAGGCAATCCTGCTTGTTTCAAAGCATATGGAAACGCAATCACACAAGCACCAATGATTGGATGGGCACGTGGTTGTTCGGTAATAAACTTTTGATCAGCTTTTATCTTAGCGAAATCTATTGATGATCTTGTGACAAATATTTTTGAATCTGTACTTGGCTGCTCTGAAGAAACTTTTTTATTCTTTCTACGGTCTGTAAATTTGTGTTTAATTTTATCATGCGTATCTTGAAGAGCTCGTTTACCATGTTCCTTTGCATGTTGTACAGCTTTTATAAATAATTCCTTCAATTGTTTTCCATGTTCGTTTTGTGCATGTTTTTTCTCAGTAATTTCTTCGGAAATTTCCTGATCTGAATGTTTTGGACTAGGTTGTACTTGTTCGGCCATCTTTGCAACTTTAGACACTTCTCTGCAAACCTTATTCAGCATAGTTTAAATTTATTCGCTTCATTGCATTTGTACTCTAATTGAACCTAGTCTCTTTATATTAATACAGATTATTACGTGGTCACTAAGTTGCTTCTTCTTCCCAGCTTCCTTACCGTAGTCAACAATCTACAATCTTGGACAAAAATACTGTAGACAAAGTGAAATATTTGCAAAAAGCCGAGAGAAAAAGTTCAAAATTTTGATCAGCAAAACAAATGGCACGAAAATTCGGAATTTATTCCAAAAGCTTGGGTACTAGGCTGCTATGAACCACAGAATTCGTCGAGTTTGGAACAACTCCCAAGTTCTTAACTCCTTAAATCCTTAAGTCCTTAATCTCTGAGATAAATACTCGATAAATCTCTGAGATAAATACTCGATAAATCTCTGAGATAAATACTCGATAAATCTCTGAGAGAAATCTCTAGGGACTTTTCGTGGTCATTTTCCGCATCTTTGTTTTAATTGTGGCGTGTATTGTTCGTCGAAATTTATAAAATGTCTCTAATTTAATTTCCAAAATTCTAGATCCCAGCGCCCCTCACCTCAACGAAAGTTAAGAAGCCCTGGGATTGAGTGGATCGAGGTTGCGTAGCAACAGGAAAGAAGTGTATAAGTGTGAATAAACAACTTCATGATCATGTTATTTCTTCCATGTGACTATCTTTTAAAGCAGTCCCGTTTCATTAGACTATCTTTTAAAGCAGTCCCGTTTATCAGACTATCTTTTAAAGCAGTCCCGTTTCATCAGACTATCTTTTAAAGCAGTCCCGTTTCATCTACAGTTTCTTGACTTGCAAATTAAAGTTCGCTTTATTTGGAACATCCTTACTTCTTTCGAAAAGAAATAAAATATAGCCGGTATGGGGGATTATTTTGAAATGGTCCGTTTTATTTTTAACAGCCATTTTTGCTTCCAACTTTGTTCCATTCCTCGTATCAAATCAACCGTCTTAATTAGGAACAATTTTTAACAGCAAAATTCTTTATATGAATTGCAAAAAAATTAAAAATGCCTTATCGGGAAAAAAGTGGGGGAAAAATAGCCGCCAAGTAAAAACGCTAGGCAAGAAGCCCTGGGAACGAGGTTGTTTTTCCGAGCGAGCTATATCATGGTAATGATTTTGATTAAAATATTTGGTTGTGAGAGTAAAACGCAAGAAGAGAAAATGTTTGTCAGCGTTAAAAAAGTCGGGGAAAAATATTGATCGGGAAAAAAATTAGTCACTCAGCCAAAATTTAGTCACTTTTCCCCATACTCTCCCCTCCCCCAATGAGGTATATGGCGCTTCTTTGCGCCGTGATTGTGTAGTTTTACCATAGAATATAGTTATTGGAAATGTATATCCTGAATATGCCTTAGGCCATCTACGCTTAGGCGTATTAATCTTCATGTGTATAAATTTTCGCGAATTTCTGCTTTTTTTCGCGGAAATTAAATTTTTATGATCGTCATAGCGCGAAAATAGGTAGAAGCAAAATCTTTATATATTTGATGAGAAGAGGGTGGAAACCCGTTCTAGTTATTGACTTGGTGTTCTTCCCCTCTTTTATTTATGTAAAGAGTATAGCAATGAACTATCTGTGTTTTGTTTTCCTTCTGTGACTTACCACAAATGATTCTTTGAAAAAAAATTCAAAAATTCGGTAAAATTAGTACACGCGATATCAAATTACACCTACGGTACTACTATTAAGGTAATGTGCTGTACTTTTATTCGCGAAATATCCAAGTTTCGCGAGTATAAACATTCGCGAAATAGATAAACTCAGTAAATGTCTCCAATATAAATTTCTGCGAATGAAGTATCTGCATAAATTTCGCGAGCATAAAAATTGGACAATGTTTTTCGCAGATTTACTAATAAAGGAGAAAAAAGAACATCCCGCTTTATTGTGGACGGCAGAAAGATACAGAAGAAATTTCTAACAGATAATACACGTCTTTTTGACATAGGAAACAGCTTTATAAAAAGCAGTACTGAATATTAAAATAAGAAATACAGACTTGCAAACGGTAAGAAACAACCACCACATATCTTTTTTGAGACTAAAACCTCTACAAGGCGATTCTGTGGCAGAAAGAAAATGCCATGCAGCAGGTGGATAGTTGGCCGCTCCTTGTGCATGGGTCGCGGCGCTCCTAGGTGTCTAAGGGGTTCCAGTGCATAAAAACATGACGTATGTGACGTGAAGAATGGCCCTACAACACATGTGATTTTACTTATTTGGATAAGAACATATCTTTAGTTGTCACAGAAACAAAATACGTTAATCAAAACGTTTCATTCTATATCTATCATTAGGTCTATGTTTTTTAGTATTTGATTCCTTATAAGAAATAAATACGAAACTTAAGTATCAAAATATTGGGAAACAATAAGAAACTCCGATTCTCGCTCGAATCCTATGTTTTTGTTATAAAAACGTGCGACAGCCCGCAGAAGAAACTGCGGTAGGAGTGTCCAAAAATGAAATAAATAATTTTTGAAAACGGTGTTTGTATTGCAATTGTTCGTCATCAATTTCCTGGAATACAAAAAAAAGCTTCTCTATTCGAATTTTAAAAACTTTCGCGAATAAACACTTAAAATAATTTATACGCATACGCGAATGAAGCGCTTTTGATTATTTCGCGAGATAAACTTCGAACTTTAGCGACAAATGGCAGAAATTTGCAAAGTTTCTCCCGCAAAAGTCTATGTAGAATGTAGAGGATTTGACCTCAAGCGAGGATTAAATCTCAAACAATATAAATACACAAATTTAGTAATACTGAAAATGGGAGTTTGCCCTCAATTTCTTATATATCTTTCGCGCATAAAAGTAGCGTCAAAAGTGAAACTGCAAAATAAAAGTTAAAGGAACGGTATACTCTCCACATAGCTGATCTTCCCCATATACTATTTTTCTCGTAACGTTTTATCCCACTTTTATTGTTCAGATTTAAGACGAAAGACTAGATTATCTTTTATTTTTCGAATTATGCGTGACTAGAAAGTATTTGAGCAAAATATCGTTCGCTAACTCCTTTAAAAACACCCATTGACGATAATGTAAACTTAGTTGTGAGCACTATTTGGATCGTGATCGTCTACGATCCTTAACTTTGAGCCCAACCTCCTTCCCCGGGCTTCGTCGGAACCCTACTGGATTGTAAATTAAGTCTGAACAGCTACTTTGTTTTCCCTTTTCGAACAACCTGTATGGCCTCTGTTTGGTGAAATAGAAGAACAAGAACAGTTTCGTGTGTTTGATTTTGATACCTAAATAGCAATCTCATTTTGTAATCTCGCTTACAAGTTTTTTTAATAAGAAACCTTTTTATAAGACACATAGTAGTAGAATCCTCAAAAACTACAAATATTTGCCTGAAAGAAAAGAAACTTTTTCCCTGTCATCTGACAAATAATATGATTATAGAGGTTGGTTTCCTATTAATTGTATTTACCCCTTTGACAATTTTAACCACATACCTTTTTACATGAAATTACAGCTCTACTAATTTACGCGGGAAATAAATACATAAATACGGTTATGTAATTAATGCGGGTCTGCTATGTTTTGACTGACATTAATTATACGCGAATACAAACCACGGCAGAAACTGGAATCGATACTCCACTCCGATGTGCTTTAAATGCAGCGTACTCAGCCCATTAGGAGCCATCGACTGACCGCATGCTGGCCCTGTGGGCAAGTTATAGCACTGCCTCGCTCAACTCTAGCAGTAAATTAGCCTTAGCGTTAGCGACGTCGGTGGAGAGGAAGAACTATTGAAATATTGGACACAAAAACTTCCGGTTACTTACTTACAAACGTTTCCCAAAGTTTATGAACTTGGTTAAATCCAGGGTTTTGGAAGAAGTCATGTAGCACTTTCCATATATAGATAATTATGGATCTCTCCCTTCGACTCTCTAAGCTAAGGATTTAAAAAACAATTAAATACTGCAGTCTTTCCAGTCTGCCCATTTAAATGCTGTTGTGTCTGGTTTTCATAGTCAAAACTGGCAATGTCTGTTGTTTTGTCGTGCGCTATGTTTTCGTCTTTGTGAGTACTGTGGGAGGTCCTGGATGCGTATAATGTTTGATCGGATATGTCTTTACATTTAGGCTGCTGGAGGTGACTATGCTTGATGGGTCATTTCGAAAGCACAGATCTATGATATTCTCCTGTCTCCTTTCTGATTGGTTTATCAATAATCTGTGTTAGTAGGTACTTGTTAGTTACTTTATTTAGTGCTTGAAAAGCTAATTTCGGTTGTGACTTTCTTGGTTTCACTATGGGTATTATTATATCTTCGGCTTTTTCACTCTACCACATTCGGGGAAAGTCTAGGCCACCAATGATGTAAACATTTTGATTCTCTATCTCATTTTCTTCCACTATTTTCTCTACTTTGATAATGGTATATTTAAATATTTAAATATTGCGCTGAGATTTCTAATTTTTGCTCCGCGTGAAACGGCTTTAGAGGTGGTTTACCAATTTCTAATATTCGAAAATGGTAGGTGAAGTTGTGAAATTTAGGGAAGTCGAGAGTATTCGTTGTGAGCTGGTGAGACTTACTGCTAGAGTCTTTGTACTTCACGTCTGTAAATAAGTTAGTTGATCGCTAAAATAACTGTTTCTGAGCTTGAATAACATTTAAGTTCTCGAATATCGTCTCCTCACATTCGTAAACTAAGGCGTTTGAAACATAACGTGTTATAATGTTGTTTCTTTTCCAAATTTCATTATTCGCTGTGTCTAAAGAACCAGGAATAAATCTCTTTATTTACTCATTAAAACTCCAACAATTGTCTCGATGACTGCTTGACCTAACCCTCACCCATCAGTAAATAAGAGTCTTTTCCCCGGTTCTTTTAGACACTCGGTTCCATTTTTATGTCCTTTTTGCCTTTCTCTCATTGCAGTCTTTTGAATTTTGAATACGCAGACATGCCAACATTATGCATATAAACATCGGGAGAAGTTATGTTAGTGTTTGGCTTAGTAACACCGTGAGCCACCCCATGGTGGGCGCCGATGGAGAAATTTTGAAATTTGAGACTCTAGCTATGCTGGCAAATACATTTGCATGCACAGAACAGCTAAAAATGTCCCTTAAAAATTCGCTAACAACGAAAGACTCTTTTGGTAAATCTCGAACATAAACTCGGAATATCGGATTTACATTAAAACAAAATTCGATGTTGTCTGCGAGCATATGGATATGGAGTAGAAAATCATAAAACTTTTGAAGGAAAAAGTAGCATTTCTATCAATTATATGCCATTTTGAAAATTTTAGTGTAGCGTATCATCGTATAATTCCGGACAGTTTCGTACTCTTACCTGCATTTCCGTCTGTTTCGCATCGATAGCGGTAC